>RJJA01000008.1:50182-74997 GCA_003724045.1 Lepidurus arcticus | reverse complement strand
AGCCTGTCGAAGGATTGCAACTTTGGTACTTTCTTGGACTCTGCCCTACGAGATGCCTTTGTTCTGGGACTAGCGGATTAACGTATCCAGTCGAAGTTATTAGCAGAAGCTTCATTGGATCTTTCCAAATAAGCGCTAGCCTTTTCAGTGACAGCAAGTCGAATAACAATTTAGAACTCGACTACATTATCAAACGATAATGGAGTCGAATTTTTGTGTACAGTGATCGTGTTCGTGATCGTGATCGTTACCTGCTTCTGGTGAACATTTCTATAGTAGCTCTAATGTTATTCCAGAAATTAAATACTCAATAACTACAAATGCTCTATTGATATTATAGGAAGAACGAGGTTGCTCGTGACTGAAATTCCTGACATGCTCAATCTTTCCTTCGTTCCATTTTAAGATTTGATATATCTTTTTATTTATATATTTCGCCAAGCTTTTCTTATTAATACATTATTAAAATTTGATCGCTTCAACAGTACAACATTGAATAAATCTTTGAAGATACTTCCGTTATGCTTGTATATACCTTTGCTGTCTCTCTTTCGAGGGAATATAAGGTGGTGTTCTATTGGTTGGATTGCTACTAAACTTATCAAATACAATCCTATTAACTTGCTATGGGATGTCCGTAGTCATTACCAATGATTGGGCAGCTGTTCGTGTTCATTTTCGCAGCCCTGGGACATTAACAGCATCCTTTGCACGTCCCTTTTGCAACATATGACTCTTTTTAACACCCCGAAAAGGGGTGACAATGATGACAGTTTTAATAGAAACGGACCCTAACTTGTCGTTCTAATCTTTTTATTTTCGCCTTACAATTTTTTTTCTCTCTCTCCTCCCGTGCTCTGGTGGTGGGGCTTATACTCTATATGGTGTATGTGGTTTATTCTGCGCGCTCCCGGAATGACGTTAGTTACGATGGTCGTAAAGAAAGTGGTCACGGCGCTCGTTACTGGACAGATCCACACGTATGGGGACCTCGAGCTCAATTAAAATGGAACTCGCTCACTTCCGTTTATGTGGAACTGACCAACGTGACTGACAAGGACCAAGGCGTTTGGAGATGTGGTATCGAATTTGCCACTGCGCCTCGAAGTTCCAGCCGCCTCTTTTTACGCGTCATCAGTAATAAATATAAAAAAAACTTCCAAGGTTTTTTTCCGCCTTAAGATTTTTTTCTACCAAAATCCTTTTTCGTTTCTTTAAATGCTCTAGCTTCTAAAAAACTATTTGAGGACCTGCACATTGCTATGTTCCTTCATTGCTGCCTTTTATTCCAAGCTATTAAAGTTCCCTTTATGATTTGCTCACCATTTCTTCATTCCTTTACCATCTCGGAAAAGCTGCCTATCAATTTATATATTTTTTTTTAAAAGGCGGGTAATTCTCGTTTTCATTTTTTTTCTCCATGTTTTTTGTCTTGTTAAAAACCATTGCAGTTCCTCCCTCGGAGCCAGTGATTATGGATTCAGAAGGCCGCTCATTTCAGCCACTTTCTGCTCAATTCAAAGAAGACGAGGACATAATTCTTCAGTGCAAAGTTGCCGGAGGTAGGTATATAAAGAACAAAAGAAGATCCCTCTTTTAACGTTAATACTTGGGAACGGAGCGGCGTGCAGGCCATTGTTGTAATCTGGTAGCTATTGTGCCCCTATACCCCTCTCCTTTAACTCGCGTACTTTGCCACACCGACTTCCATGGCTCAATTAGAGCTCTTAGATGTGCAACGACGCAATCCGTTGCATTTCACATTTCGCAGATCCCTTCCGCAGTCCCACGTTTGATACGTGGAATGAGGAAGAGGAATGCATGGGGCGGTTAAGATAAACCTTAAAGAGGTTAGATGTCATAAATTTGCGCCTGTGTGCAAGTTCCCAATTATACTGAATAGATGCATGGGTACCAAGAGTCTTGTAAAAGGTTCTGAAAACTTAACAGAGAGTAGTTTCATTGGGAAATACAGTCAAAGTTATGGCGCGAAGCGTATGAAACACCCATGAAAACTGTGCCAAAAGGCTTCGGAGCCTCCGTTTGACTTATGTTGAAAGCAGTCTTACCGTAATGCATCTCCGTTCTAAACTACTCAGTAACTGCAAATGCATTCTTTTAAAATAAGAATACACGGCGCAAAAAAACGAAATGTTAAAAAGCCGTTAACTTTCTTTGGAGTACGATATATTCTTTTATTTATATTAAGTGCTGGAAACGTATTTCTGTGTATAGCTCCTTTGAAAGCTTTAACAAAGAAGAAATAAGTTGTAGACTATATTACTTATACAATTATTAAAACCTGTTAAACTAATTTTTAACCATTAGAATAACAAAACTTAAAACTCATCATTTGACATAGCGCACTTATTGTTTGTTTTTTAAAACTTGTTTACCTTTTTTGATACACTAGACTTTGCAAAAGGGAACTACCTACTCGTCTTATAAATCATATTACAAAATATCTTAGTACTTACGTTTTCCCAGATTTGGCTAAATTTTTTACCATAACTTAATAAACCAACAAAGAGAGAAATAATGAAAAAGTTGGATGTTGTTTTTATTTACGTTTCTTCAAGTCGATCCAGCTTTAATACGTTCAGCGTTTCATACTTTCAGTTATTAAGAGCTCAGTAAGGCTAAACATTTTGAGAAAAATAACCGCTAGGAAGCGAGAGGAGATCTAGGAAACGTGAGCTTCATTTTGATAAAAAAATATATATAGATATATATTCTTTATCAAAACGGATTACGTTTTTGGCCTTCAGCGTAAAAGTTTATCCGCCGTGCTAATTCATGTTTCATGCAGGACGTCCTCCTCCTCGAGTGGAGTGGTACATGAACGACAACTTGGTGGATGAAACGATAGATTTTTACGTGCAAACCAAAATCATTAACCGTCTCGTCCTGCGGAAAGCCCGGCGTGAGATGACCGACGTGGTTATTACTTGCCAAGCGTCAAACAACAACCTGACGACCCCTTTGAAAACATCCTTCCGGCTAGATCTCGTGCGTAAGTATAGCTATACTTATCTATCCGAAATTATACCCATTCACAAGTAAGTCTTTGTCGCTCTTGGTAACACAAAGATCCAGCGACATTTTTAAAAGTTCGTTATTTCTGTTGCATTTTTATTTCTTGCTCAGAAGTTCAAGAGGCCTTGTCATTTCTTTCATCTTTTTAAGTATCCAACTTTGGAGCCTTCTTGAATCCTTTAAGCAAAATAGAGCTTTCCAACAGCTCTGTTTAAGCTGAAAGGCAAAGAAAAGAGACACAGCCTTCTTGTTCTTTTTTCTTTCTTTCTTTGACTGTAAGCTCTATCAAAATATTATGAATTCCGTCTGATCTCTCAATTTGGTTAGCCATTTTAGCCTTGCATGTGTACTGGGAGATCCATAAGGGATTTTTTTCTTTTTTTGCAGAATACCATATGTTGTCTCTTATTTGGAGTCTTGTTTCTTTGCAGTTCGTCCGCTGGATGTTAGCATTCAAAAAGAGTTGTGGCCGTTAGTGGCGGAGCAGCCCGGGGCTCTGTTATGCAAATGTGCGGGCTCGCGACCACCAGCAGTAATCTCGTGGTGGAAAGGGGGCCGACGCATATCGGAGGATAATTACGTGAATACCTTCTTGAACGACTCTGTCAGTAGTCGCCTCACATTCGCACCGACAGTGGAAGACGACGGCCGGATTATAACTTGCAAAGCAACCAACCCTCATTTTCCCGAGACTGAATTACGACATCAGATCCGCTTGGATATTCACCGTAAGTTTGTATAGAAATGTATACAGCAGAAACAGTAACACACGGCAAACTTTGAAATTACTGTGTACGTGATAATCTGACATGGAACAATGACTGAACCTGACTCGTATAATTACGCGATTATGGTCTTGTCGTTCCTATCCGTAGGGTTTGGTCACGGAATACTTGTCAGCTTAGACGACGAGTTTTAAGATTAGACATTAAAGTCGGCATTGGTGGCATTCTTTCTCAAGAACTTACTCTGTTGTTTTGATGGTCATTCCACTCTCAAACCAACCACTCAAAACGATTTTCCGACAATAATCAAACATCACAGTCGTTTTCTTTAGGTTTACAAACCGTACATTGGGGAAAAACATTATTTCCCAGTCAATATTAAATTAATTTCGTTTCTCCTTTGGTGAGATTTAAGCGATTGATTTTAGAAGCATTTAAATAAAATAATTTGTAGAAGTTTCTTTTAGGATCTTATTAAAATCAACAATAACAATCTAAAGTCTTGTATTTTAACAATCTTACCCTTATATGAAACTCAAAAGATTTAAACGGAACTCGATATGGAGCTAAAATGAAATTAATGAAATTGAAAGAAAGCAGAGTTGTCATGCTATGTTGAGCTGCATTCTTACACGTCAGCTTCCATGTCTATTCATAGCATGCTAGCACAATTATACACAATCAATTCTTTACGGATTAAACTATATACCATACTTCTTTTATGATAGGGCAATTACTCGTTATGTTTTTTTCGGGTTTTACATTATGATATTGGACCCTATTTAACAAGCGTTAAAAGACACATTACCACTTTGTTTATATTTTCTTTCCTGCAACAAGATGCTCCGTTGGTTCATCTCCGGCCAGCATCCGACTTAGACATATCAAGTGTCCGGGAAGGGAATGACGTCACACTGCACTGTGATGTGGTCGCCAAACCGCCCGCTTTTAATTACTCCTGGCTCCTTAACGTACGTAAGCTCGTAAAATAAACATATTCTGCTTTAAGGACTGCCACTAACTTTTTTAAAAATAAAATAATATAATGTAGGACGAACCTATCTTTGAAAATAGCCATGCTCTGGTGACAAATCACAGTTTGATATTTCACCGGATAGCTCGCAACATGTCAGGATCGTTTCGCTGTGCCGCATTCAACCCAGTGGGTACCGGCACCAGCCCGCCACTCCAGCTTAAAATTATGTGTAAATTTCTGCTTCCATGTCAATCCCACTTTCGTTTTTTGTCTCTTATCCTTTCTGATTCTCAGTGGGAGTTGAGCTTCGTTATTTTAGGTTTAGGTATATTCTTTTTTAACCCGCCGAAAAAGCGGGTGACAAATTTCCTTAATTCATTTCTCGCTGCTTGTTTTTCTCATGCCTTTCGCCTAGAAAAATTAGACTGCCAAGAGGGGAGGGTGTCAAAAAAAACGTCGCCAAACCGGCGTCGACTAAGGCATTTTTCAGTCCGGATTTCTTTACAAAGTTCATACAAACACGCCTCACACTGAGAAGCAGAGTATAGAGAATGAGAGAGAAAAAAAGGGAAGCCGCTGGTGTTTGTTGCTAATTAATTTTCATTAGACGCACCCATTTGTCAACGGCCGGAGCAACGCAAAGCCTTACTACTTAATGTCACCAACTCCATCCCTTGTGCTGTACAGGCCGAACCGGGTGTGGTACACTTTTGGTGGACATTTGTTGGAGGCCAGGATGGCGACAAAAAGAGATCTCTGCCCTCACAATGGTTTACCAATGAAGGATCGAACAGCACTTTGACGCTCCCGTTAGATTTTCTGCAGACCACCTTTCCCGATACACACTCGTCCCTCGCCCGACAATCGTCTCTCATCAGTAACAATAATGGAGTTCAACATAACAATAAACCTACGCCTTCATACGGCACCCTTTTTTGTTGGGCTCAAAACCCAGCAGGGATAACTCAACAGCCTTGCAAAACCTACTTACAACCAGGAGGTATGCTTTTATAGACCAGTTAAGTTGGCTTAATTTCAACACTGAAATATCACATACTTAAATGAAAGCTTAATTGCGAGAAATTTCGTCAAAGAAAATACTTCTGATAGTTTATAGCGTTTTTCCTTGGGAAAACGCTATTAGTTGCTGTTGGTAGTTTTCAAGCAACCAACCCAGAATAAGAGCCATGAAGACTCTTCGTACAGGCTAGGTCGTAAAGTGTGCAGCTCTAAATTTGGAAGTATTGTTCTAACTGTAGTCTGAACTTTGACACTTACTTAGAAAGATAAAGAAAACATTGAATGTCTAATTTCCACAATAAAATACCACCTATTTAAATGAAAACTTAATTGTGAGAAATTTCGTTAAAGAAAACATTTGTGTTGTTTAGTAGCTGTTGGTAGTTTTTGAGCAACCAGCCGAAAATAAGAGCCATGCAGACTCTTCGTATAGGCTACGGTAGTAAAGTGTGCAGTGTACTATATGTTTTAGAAGCGCTGTTTTTTCTATATTCTAAAAGTAAAATTCTACACTTATTTACAACATATATATTTCTCCAATACCATGACTGTTTCGTACAGCTAGGTAAATCAGAATATTCCACAAACTTTAATCTCAATTGTGTTATTTATTGTACTGTATGGAAGGTTCTATCCATAATGAACGTCATGCATTTAGGAGTACCTTCGCCGCCGACCCGATGCCAGGTGGTCAACACGGAACCCGTTTCTTTGAACTGCGAAGCTGGCTTTAATGGTGGCCATCAGCAAAGTTTTGTGTTGCAGGTCCAAGACCCTCGCAATATGCAAATCAAGGCACAGTGGACCAGTAAGGTCCCGGAATTTCATTTCGGGGCCGATTTCCATATGCCAGACGGGAAATGGATGCTCTATGCTTTCAATAGCATAGGATCAAGTGAATATACCACTATTGATTGGCCCGGGCATATCGCATGGGCCACGACCAGCTCGGAATCCACCCTTCCAGGTTATTACTGTCTCTTTTTACCTAACTTTTACCCCTCCTTCAAAGTTAAAAGCTGCACGTATCCCTTTCGTACTACAAGAGAAGTCCGCTATACGTCCAAGCCGGAACAAATAGCGAAAGAAAACAAACTGAAAAAAAGCTGACAACTTAGGTCTGTCTATGTTTTATGCAGATTGGAAGACTTATTGGATGTGGTGGGCCTTGTGTGGATCAGGCTTGCTTGGGGCCTTGACACTGGCTTTGACTATGCTTTGGAAATGTCAATGTTTAGCCGCTACCACCAGAAGACGTCGACCTGTGCTAGCCAGCTCGACGTTGACGACCAATCACGCGGATTCAGGCACGACAAGTACTAGCATTGTTGGCGTCTTAGACAATCATGGCCATTTCAAGGATCTTCATTCGGTTTATGAAGACCCGCCCCCGTTACGAAAAACAGACACCGCAAATTCCCCCAATTCGGAGGTGTATCGAAACCGCCAGCGAAGGAATTCTGGCACTCAAACAACAACTTCCGCGATAATACGGAGCTCACCGTCATCTCCGACTGCTACAACAACGCCCCGAAGAAGCAGCTTACGGGAATCAAACAACAGCAGAGTCTACGAAAGTCACATGTAAACAGAAATTTAACCCCTGCAAAAAATAAACGAAGCCAAACTGAAAAATATTTATTTTGCCTATTTTTACTTTTTTTCCCCCTTTGGGGTTAGAATTAGTTTGTATCCGTCCTATTTTATTTTTCAATTTCTGGCAAATTTGTTTTCTGAGCCACAAGATTGCCAACAGCTGTGTGGAGCTTTACAGAGAGATCACAATAATAATCCCACTTTTCTATTCCGAAACCAAAACTTCTTTTTCTTTAATATGTAATGCAAAACCCTTTTTTCGTCTTTTTCGTAGCGAACAAGAAATAAGAAGTCTCGTTCCCGAACGGATGAGGTACCGGAATCTATCGAAAAAACGAAAACAGAGAAGACAACATATTCAAGTAAATGCAAGAGAAGAAACAATTCCTCTCCCCAGAAATGGATTTTTTAATTAAGGAAGAAGACCTCGATAACTTTTCACTTTTTCGTAATTGACTTGAGCGCAACGTTTCCATTTCTGCCGAATTTCTCATTTTTAATCCACTTAGATAACGAGCAAGATGAATTAATGGTGCAGTTTTTTTTTAACCAAAAGTAGAAAAAATTAGCCACTTTAATTAATCGCCGCTACATATACTTTATTTCTATTAAGAGAAAATAAATTTTACGAAATAAAAAGCAACGGTTGAAATATCTTTTGGGTTTCTGCAACAAGATGTCTGCGGTCATTAATGGAGACCACAGTATACAAATTTAAACCTTTACAAACAGTATAAACCTGTAGGCTATACTGTGGTGGAGACGGTGTTGCAGAAAGACACAGCTTTACGTGGAACTTACATTGCTACCAAGAATAGAAAAATCACACCAATTTAGAATAAAATTTGTATTCATGTTTTGGTGTGCTCTACAAACTGTTTGTTTTTATCTTTTTCCATTTTGTTATTTATTAAATAAAATAAAAAATATCGAAATAAAAAGGATTTTTTTATTTCTTCAAAAATTCTCTCCCCCAAATCATTAAAGGAGGTGTTGTCTAGAAGACAGTAATAACTCTCTTTCTCCTAAAAGGCAAAAACGGAGATTGTCTCTTTAATACGCGTCACAAACATACAATTTTATATTTTTGCACAAAACAAAACAAAAAACGATTCTAATTTCTAGTTCGATACGGTGCTCGAACCGCGTCTAAAACACATAAGAACTAGACAGCCATATCTGCTCGCCTTAACAACATAAATACAAATAAAATAAAAACAAAAAAGCGATCCTAGTCCGGAAATGGGAGTACAAAAATTCTAGATTTTCTGCCAAAGTTGGGCTTTGGATTGGACAGATGCCGTCGACGTCTATTTTCTGAAGGCTAAAAGGAAAGAAAAGGGCGAGGGCGTTGCACTCTTGGGGACCTGAAATGCCATACAGAGAGAAAGAATATTGGCTCGGGGCCCCGGATCTATGCATGCTTGCTGTGGAGTTTCTATCCTACCCAAAACTCAATTCTGTCGTCAGTTCAGTCTTAAACTCAGGACCGTATAGTCTCGAGAACGAGCCTTTTATTGTGTGCATAATTACCTCGTTAAGTTAAAAGAAAAAGCTCTAATTAGCCATGTCAGCGGCCTTCGAGAATGCAGGGCAGAACGCAGGCTTGGAAATCTGGCGGATCGAAGTAAGTTAATTTATCATATTTCTCCATCTTTCCCTCCGCCCTATACAGCCTCTCCTGGCACTCGAAAATCTTCAGGAGGTCTGGAGTGAGGAGTATAGTTTAATTTCCTTGCATTTTCTCTAGTGGGAAAGGGCACGTAATTAGTATAGTTTGCTTGCCTCTAAATACTCCAGCGTTCCAGCCTTCCAAAAGTTTCCGTTGTGTGCTCTGACTTGGCGTGGTGGGGCTCGTCGGCATAAACCACAACACTCAGACCGGAACGAACGGCAAGGGAAAATAATGCAGTCCTGTTGTCAACTAGGACTTGGAGAAATGCCATATGCTTCGAGCCAGCCGCCCGAGTAGCATTTCCCATGCAGCCCAACGGGTTGGTTTGGTACAGAGCAACTCGCGTGATCTCATCCTCTGAGATTTCAGGGGCCCGATCATCCCACAGGTTTAGTGTAGCAATTTTGGCTGGCTGGCCTTTCACACGCATACCAGAAAAAAGAAAGCAGGGACAGAAAAAAGAAGATATCAAAACTTGCGGAAATGAAAATCAAACCGGTTTGGAAACCCGGCAATTTCGCTGAAATCGCCCACTCGCGCATCATTAACCATGAACTTCATTAATTTTACTTTAGCGAACAAGGAACATTCAGCGAACAAGAACATTAATTTTTTCTTTGTTATTGTTCAGCTAGTAGGAAAATACGAGTTCTTTTCTTATTGCTTTGTTTGTAAACATTGGGCTCGTTGGAATATCATTACCGGATTGTATAGCCAAGGATTCATCTGTATTCTACCTTGAATATTTCAATACAAAACTGAATAATGAAAAGGAGAAATCCTTTAGAAACAGGGCTGTCACAAACAGTGCAAGATTAGCATTTCCGTAAGTTTTCTAAGCGCGAATAATTTTCGAATTCAGGCAAACGAGCTTTGCACTATTAACTTTTTTTACGTAGCAAAAGTTTGTAATGAATCTCACAGTTAGCGTTATCTTAAAAGGTACATTTGGCTCCGCCATAACCATAACCGTGATTTGTCTTATCTAGTTACCGCTGATTACCGTAAGGTAATCAGCTTGCATAGTTTTATAATTACTTAAGCGAAAGTACCGGAAGTGTAGGCCCAATTAGACTTGAGTGACGTGTCGTTAGCTTGTTGATGACTGTAAACGGAAGTTGCTTTTAAAAGAAAAATTTAAAATAAAACTTTCCATTTCTATTTCACTTCACCTTGAAACGTGTGAGTGCGTGTCACGCCTGGAGGGAAGGAATGGGGAATCCTTGATTGCCCACTGCGAATTTCCCCAGGTGATCAGTAATGCATGACCAGAAGCCAGCACAAACACCGGGGATGACTCACGATAGATATAGATTAGGCAAACCGGGAAAATGTCTAGGATCTAGAAGAAACTCTTGCGGCGTAAAGTTTGAGGATGGTTTGTGAAATTGATTAGCTTGGACTCATTAATATTGCAATTCAGACCTCATGCATTACCTCTTCGCTGTGTTTTCCATTCCGTCTAGAACTTCGCGCCGGTGGCGTATGATAAAGCATCTTATGGCAAGTTCTACATGGGAGATTCCTACATCGTACTTCACGTGAGTTTTGTTTCAATTGTGTTTCCACCATTACTTCCATTACTTCCATTTTTTTCTAAATTCAAATAATTTCAGTGTAAACCCCCCACAGTCTTTGTTGTTGGAGCACTAGAAAAACTAATTGCTTCAGGGGTTTGGGATATAAATAGAAGCTTCTTTACGTCTTTTGCAATAACACATGGTTTTTACCAACAGTTGCATATTCTACAGAAATGTCTCTCGTTTTTCTAAATTTTTCTTTTCTAATGAAAACCAGACCTTCAAGAAAAACGAAACGCTGCGCTGGGATTTGCATTTCTGGCTTGGCAAGGAAACCAGTCAAGTAAGTTCGCATTTTTTTGTCACTCAGAAGCGATGAGTTGTCAAGCTTCCTATTATACTACATCTATTGGCAGATGCTCTGTAACTGCCTTGTATAAATAATGGTATTAATTAAAATTGTTATTTTGCAAATTACATTTGCGTGTTTTGGTTCCCCAAATATCAGTTAAGCTTTACGTAATAGCTGAATAAATTAAGTAGTCTATATTTAGGATGTTTTACATATTAATATTTTTGTTCTAGATGTCATGTAGGTGACCATTCATGTAGGTAGAGAGTTTGTTACCATTTTATCCAATTTCACTCCATTGTACGTATCATAAATTTGATTTTCATTTAGTTTAAATCGGCTTTTTATATCTTTTGCCCCAACTGAACGTGAAGTGCACACTACTTTTACTGTTAATCGGAGTTAAGCAGCAGACAAGAGGCAATTAAGTAACTCTGAATTGGTATTCTCTGCCAGGATGAAGCTGGAGCAGCTGCCATGTTAGCCGTAGAATTAGACGATTCCCTCGGCGGTGTCCCTGTCCAACACCGGGAAGTTCAAGAATACGAATCACCGCTTTTTCAGTCTTACTTCAAATCCGGTACAAATAACTTACGAAATCTTAATTCGTGTTTCTCCCTTTACCATTACCCTTCAGATCTCAGATCTGAAGTTTAAATCCTTAAAGAAAACGAATGCTACTAACAACTTTTAATTGCTTTTATACGTAACAAGCACAACGAAAAAGAAAAAAACAGCACAGAGTGAAGCTGAGAATACCGCATATGTTACGAAAATAACGTGTGGTTTTCCTGTCTAGGTATCCGTTATTTGTCCGGAGGGGTCGCTTCGGGGTTCACCCACGTGGATCCGGACGCGGTGGAGAAGAAATTGCTGCAAATTAAGGGAAAGCGGAATGTTCGCGTTCGCCAGGTGCCCTTGGATATTCACTCTATGAACAAAGGCGACTGCTTTGTGCTGGATGCCGGCAAAGTGATTTACGTGTATATGGGCACTGGCAGTAAACGGATCGAACGTCTCAAAGCAATTCAGGCCGCTAATCAAATCCGAGACCAGGATCACGCTGGCAAAGGAAAAACTGTTATTCTAGGTACAAAAAACATCCTTGTAGTATTTAGTTTCAATCTTTCTTCCAAAAAAATGAACTACACAATAAAACCAAAAGCGAATTGAAACGTGCCGGAAAAGACGTGATTCCCGTGTATGCGGTTTGGTTTCCTATCTTTGTCTTGTTTTTCATTTTTCATTTTCCCCCTGCAGATGAATATAGCAACGGGGGAGAATTTGCGGCCTTTTTCAACGAATTGGGCGGAGGAAGCTCTGCAGATATTCAAGATGAAGACGCCGGCGGCGATGATGTAGACTTCGAAAAATCCCAGCAGGTAAATGAAAACCCCAACGATTCGTTAATTTCTTTGTTAACTCGCAAAGAATACTTTTCTATTGATTTTCAATTTTTATCTTCACCAACAATCATGTAGATAATTATTTTTCCCATTAATCTTCATTGAAGCTTTTTCGCGGTTTCATATTTTACATTGAGTAACTTATAAGTGTTCATATTGTAGTCGGTGGTGACTTTGTATCGTGTAAGCGACGCTAGCGGACAGTTACAAGTAGAAAAAGTGGGCGAAAAACCTTTACAACAATCAATGCTGAAAACTGAGGTAAAAACCATTTTAGTCTTCTATTTCTTTTCGTTTGTGAAATTGGAAATTACAGTGATTGAAACCCGCTAACCTCAGCGAGCCACATCCGTAGCTAATACGTAGTATTTTTCCCCATTTTTATACCCGCCCCCAAACCCAGGAATCAGTAGCCGAGGTGTGTACCTAAAGCTCTTTTTCATTTGCATTTTTAAGAAATCCTTAACACAAGAGTGCACACGTTCTTAATGTAACATGAAACACAATTAAAGTTCGCATTGGGGTGATGAATGCGCACGTTTCACCCCAATTCCTCTGCCAAGTTTACGTCACTTTTCTATACTGAATGGGAAATGATTGGTTGATTGCTATGGGAACGGTGCTGGGCACGTTTTATCCACTCTTATTTTAATGGATACGGACGATATTAACAAACAAAAATTCCTCTTCCTCTCCCTTGTCTTCGCTTCTCTTGTTTCGTGATCAATAGGACTGCTTCATTTTGGATACAGCCGGATCCGGCATCTTTGTTTGGATTGGCAAAGGCTGCACACGGAACGAGAAACTTCAAGCCATGAAATTCGGACAGCAGTTCTTGGAAGAGAAAGGATATCCTATGTGGACTAAAGTATGCAGTAACTTATTCTACTGAATAGTTTTTTTTCGAAAAAATAAGACAAAAATATTATCGTCAAATCGTGGCTCAGGAAGTCACCGTAAAAGTCTGAAGTTGTTAATTCAAATTGTATTTCTATTCTATCAATAGGTTGAACGGATTGTTGAAGGAGCCGAATCAACTGTTTTCAAACAGTATTTTGCTACCTGGAAAATGCCCCAAGATGTCCAAGGCTTGGGCAAGATCTTTAGGAGTAACAAAATTGCAGGTACAAAAAAATTAAATATAATTGCAGATAAAGATCCGGTTTGTACTTCTTTGTGGCCATTAATATTGGTTACACATTCCGACCAATACTTCATCCTAATCTAAAATCTTCTTTCCGTCTTTGAACGCCGTCTTATAGCCTCTTCCTCCAAGCCCAAGATCCAAAAAGGTATTGCCGCCAGCGTTCCCCAAAAACAATAAAACGCTTTCTAATTTGCTACACCCTGAAAGCTTCCATTATCTTACAAATTGCGTCCCAGTAGTTAGGTCCATCGAGTTTGGTTCGGAACAACCGCTTTGTACTAAACCTACACCATCTATTGACTAAACTTTGAAGCTTTCGACCATGACTAAACCGCATGAGCTTTTGCCAATTTCAACCATAAATTCCAGTTAAATTAATTGTTTTTTTATGGCGCAGAGTTTGATATCCGGTCACTCCATGCTGGAAAACTCCGTTTGCTGCTCAAATCTGGCGGTGGAGCATTAGGGTTTATGCCAGATAATGGAACCGGGGAAAAAGAAGTTTACCGCGTGGAAAACTTCGAATTGGCCCCCGTAGATCCCAGCATTCATGGATTTCTCTTCGGTGGTGACTCGTACGTCATCAAGTATACCTTTGGGGCCAGTACCCGCAAAAGTCATATTATCTATTTCTGGCAAGTAAGTTATCTTTATTCAACGGGTGAGAGGTCGAAAAGTTCAAAGTTAAAATATTGTTCAACTTTAGGGCAATGAGAGTAGTTTGGACGAAAAAGCGGCTTCTGCTTTACATGCCGTACGTCTTGATGACGAATTAGGCGGTAAAGCCGTTCAAGTTCGAGTGGCCCAGGGCCACGAACCTCGCCATTTTTTGAAAATGTTCCAAGGTAAGAACTTGCGGAACTTTTAATACTGTGAGAACTGTTGCGAAACTCTAACTCCATTTTCTTTTTGCTTTGAACAGGAAATATGATTGTGTTCTTGGGCGGACATGCCAGCGGATTCCGCAACGTGCATGATATGGATTCCTATGACCTTGATGGCACACGGCTTTTCCACGTAAGTCCTACGTTTGTACCCTGCAATAATTGTTTGTAACAGAAACCGTGTCTTCATATGTTGCTTATTATGAAGGTAAGAGGTTCTGGACCCGAAGACGTGCGAGCTGTGCAAGTCCCTGAAGTGGCGGGTTCTTTGAATTCGGACGATGTGTTTGTTCTGGAGATTCCTTCAGCTACATATATCTGGCATGGCAAGGTAACACGCTTCTATAAATCGCTAGTGCTGAATTGGTTCTTAAAAAAGTAACGCGTGTCGTAAAAAAAAACAGGGAGCTTCGGACGAGGAAAAAGAAATGGGCGACAAAGTCGCATCGTTGGTGTCCCCAGGACGATCAGCTGTTACGATTCCGGAAGGCGAAGAGCCTTCAGAGTTTTGGAACGGACTCGGAGGACAAGGACCGTACACTACTGAAGTGTACGATCCCGCCCCGTTCTTGAAACCTCGCTTGTTTCATTGTATCTTGTCGCCGCTGGGTAAGCTCCGCGTGGAGGAGATCCCATCTTTCCGGCAAAAGGTATGAATCTAAAGCTGAAACTGCAATACGGGCTGAATAAACGTGGGATCTGAAAATCTGATGTTTTTTAGGACTTGGTTGAAGATGACGTCATGGTATTGGACGCTGGTAGAGAAGTTTACGTTTGGGTTGGCAAAGACTCGACCGAGGAAGAACGCAAGAAAGGCTTGAGCATGGCTCAGGTAAAGATTTTCTAAAGAGAAATAGCTTTATTTCCAACTAATTTGATTGTATGTGTTATAGGAATACCTCAAAACCGATCCAACTGAGCGTTCTCCCGATAATGCTATCATTCTGCTCGTGAGACAAGGATCCGAGCCTGAGAGTTTTACGCAGCTGTTCCCAACTTGGAATTCGGAGCTCTGGAAGGTAAGTGTTAGCATAGATAAAAAAAAATGCAGAAGTAAGCTAAAAACAAAATCTTTCTTAGGGCTTCAAATCCTACGGAGATCTCAAAGCCGAGATTTCTGCAAAGGAAGAGTAAAAAAACGTAGGCTTTTTTCAGGCCTTTGCCTTTTTGCTGTAGACTAGAAGTGCCTCGAAAGTGGCAGGCATGAGCTACTTTTACTATATATTGCATTGGCCAGCAGCCTTCTTGCTTAATGTGGGTTCTTTTTTGAAATCTTGCTCTGCGGTTTTGCGATAAGTCCTTGATGCTATCGCTAAAAACATCACTTAGTAAGAGTTTGGTCTTGTCATAACCCCGAAGTCTTTTTCACAGTATTTTTGTTGATGTACTTCTGTCTTCCTTTTTTAAGTTTAACTATATTTAAAGTGTTTGATTGCAAATATAAGAAATATACACCTCCTGATTTGGCTTCCTTTACTAAAGTAGTCTGTACATTTGCGAAGTCTTCCATAAAAAAACCTATTGCGTTCGAAAAATATTGAATCGTGCACTTTACAAATTTAACTATATAGCTCCGCCATCATTTTAAAGGGGCGTTGTAGTTATTTCTTTCAAGATGGAGGTAAAAGACACGTGCTTCCCGCCGAAACTGAAATTTAAAGAAACAACTAATTAAATGCATCGAAAATATCAAGTTTTTTCGACTACAAAAACATATTTCATAAACCTGTTGCTAGTAGAAAAACTCGTCAGTATTTTCTCCTGGGATTAAGCGTTTCTTAATGTAACGTAACCTTCATATATTTCACATTTAGCTTGAATTAGTATAGCCCAAGCTGTAAAATACAACTCAAGCATATAAAATAGGGGGATTTTACCTTATGGTCTTTCTGCTTTCATGGTAAACATAAAAGCTATAGGAATGGTTTCTCACGATTTGCACGCGGGATAGTCTTGTTTGATAAGATTTGACAAAGGACATATAAGCTTTGAAAAACCAAATCAAATAAACATTACTCGCGTTTTACTGAACATGCCCCGGAGAACTTCTCAAAATGTACCATTTGGCTTAAAAAGTCGCTCACACTTCGTGATATACAAGAGTTGGCATGTTTTCTTTCTTTTCAACAAGGCCCCCCAGCCTATCGCTTTCCAAGTTCGATAGCATGACTGCAGGATCCCTATAAAAGTAGTGCAGGCAAGGATGCTTCGATAATGAGGGATTCTTAAAATGTCAACATTGAACTGATTTACATGGTAATCACGTGATTGAGTCGGCGTCAAGGGTTTGGTTATTATAATTAACAATTTTAAGTCAAATGACAAATGGTCCCATCACCATTCAGCAGCCGCAACACTGGAAAGTGCCCCAAACACTTCAAGCGCAACACGGAAGTCCAGAAGCATATAATTTTCCTCTTCAGATATTCGACTTGGGATCTCGCATTAACTGTTGGCGATTCAGGGTCGCTGCGAAATGAAACCCGGAAGAATCCATGGCTGCTCGACTCACCGCAGGCTGCTGTAGTAATGCTGCTGCTGACGTTGGAGCAGCTACGGGTTTATGCGACAAGGTATGATAATAATTATAGGCTCCTGATGGGCCCTGCCCGCCGTTAAGCCCATGCAACAGCCCATTCCTAGCATTCAGACTGCTCCGCAGAGCCGAAAGCTGCTGCAAGGTGTTGGCTGCGGTGGCGTACGCAGAAATAGGGCTCGGTTGCTGCTGCTGTTGCATTGCAATACAGCTTTCTTGGTAAAGATCGTTGAGGGAACGTTTGTGAGCCGAATCGCTACGTTCATGATACTGCTGCTGAGCCAGAAGCCCCTGGTTTCGACAAGCTTGCCGAGTAAGAGTACTGTAAGCCCGATTTGGGTTTGCGTTCGTTCCATTGCCTATCAGGTTACTGCTACTTCCATTGTTGATGTCGACGGCTGCTGCGGAGGTGCTGTAATCGGCTGGGCTTTCATCGATCTGTAACAGAAGACCGCATTAACACTACGTGGCTTTTAAACTGACTTAAGGTTTTGACTCTTTAAGACCGTTGGGAGAAAATGTAGGCTTACCCTCATTATAGATAAAGACATTAATTTCCCACTACGGTCAGCCATTTCGAAACTTTGCTGAGCCGTATACTGGGTGGCCAAATCCGGGGTGCCTTGTCGACTGCCACTGTTGCTGTCGTGTTGCAGAAGGTCTTCACCTATTAAAAAATAATAGGAAAACACAAGCATTAATGTATGCTTATTTTACAAAAGCCTCCATACGCTAAATACTTTATGCCAGAATTCTGACTAGCTATTAGACATTAGCTTTATATATAGTCATGTAAACATTTACTCGTCATTTTTAAAAAATTTTAAGCGACGTAGGCTTACTCATCATTATTAATCACTACAATTATTTTATTATTGTATCAAGTATTGCATTATATATCGTACAATATGAGAAAAATACTTAATGTATTAGTAAACTACTCGTAAATTAGCAAAACTTCAAGTGTGACACTCAATAAACCTTAAATACGTTAAATAAATCTGCTAGCTTTAATGCTTCCAGAAAAGAGCACAGAGACGCAGTCTTTTGAACTGGGTAAAACTTTTGAAACTAGGATTGTGTTAACTATTTGTAACTCCGTTATGAAGACACTTGGTAATGTAAACAAAAACTATTTCTAAAAGATCCCTGCGACAGTCGGCATGGATCTATTTGTTATTTCACACGGGTATACAATAAAACTGTTTACATAAGAGAATTGTTTACTTTTGCTAAGAAATTCCCGCCATTAAAAAAATTTAATAATATAATAATATATAACAAATAACCACGTAAGTCGCAACAGTACACTAACATGCAAATCTCCCTGAATACAATGCTGTAAAAGTTGCATTTATTTGAAAACATTGTAATATTAACTATCTCAACTTTTTTTTCTTCTTTTCCCTCCCTCTCTCTTCCACAACCAAATTACCTCTCCTACCAGGAATCACGTCCGGATCTTCGTCGTCCCGTTCGCTTTTTTCCTTGTCCAGAGCTACAGCCATAGCTTTACTTTTGTTGTCGGGTGCATCGAAGCGATTTCTTTGAGCCACTGGACGTCGCAGCCGAGCGGCTAATACTACCCCAATGCAAATTATGAAGACGGTTACCGAGACGCCAACGGTGATACCCAAGACGGACGCAAATTCATTGGATTCCATGACCACTACATGTACAACCGAAGCTGTCAGGTCACAAATATAACAAAACGTTAGAATTATACATCTTTATGGTCTAAGAAAATTTCTTTCGGGACTGATGTGAACGAGCCGGAAGTGAATGCCAAGTGACGGGAAACACTTTATATGTGTCAATACTTGGTGCACTAATGTGTGTGGGCGTGTTGCATGCTTAAGTTGAATCCGCCTACTTTTTTTGGGTACAACTTCGGGGGTTTTTCATGACGTGCTCCACACGAGGAAACGGAAACGATGTGAGATTGGTGAGGAAATGTAAAGAGAGAGGCGAAAGCCTTTTCAAAGTGTGCCGTTTCAACTTGGTTACAGCTAATGAGTGTTAATTGCCTGAGCTCGTATGGAAATGAGGCACAAAGGGAAATTCAACCTACGCTAAACGCTTTACACTTTCCTCGCCGCTGATAATGATGCTCTTCTAAAACCTAAAGAGTAGTCTAAGCACGTCTAAAACTGAAACAAAAAGGGCGTTACGAAACGGCGCATTCCGGTGTTTCACGAAGCGTGAGAAGAGACGTTGAGCTATCGTCTTAGAAGTAAACTGTAAAGCGCGACGATTACCTGTCTGCTTTTCAGCTGGTTTAAGCGTGTATCCTTCGAGAGTAACCGCCGGACTCCGGCCCTTGGCATTTAAAGCGTAGACAAAGAGGGCAATTTTCATGTCGGCCTCCAGATTGATGAGACGGAAATGCGGATGAATGTTGGACGAATTGGACAATAATTTGCGGTTCACCAGGTTGAATGCTTCCAATGCAAAGCGTTGTGCCAGGCCGCCGTCGAAACCTGCTTTACACGTCACTTCCAGGGATTCGGACGTCTGGTTGGTCACCGAACAATTCACAGGCGCTTCTGGACGTCCTTTAAAATCAAGACAAATAACCCTTTACGTTAGTGTTTCCCTTAACGAAAGTGATACCTAGTGCTAGTCAGTGTTTTCTGGCCAAGTCCTCAATGTAAACTATGAAAGATGGACCTTTCATTAGAAACTACATCTTATTATCCTCAACATATCTTTGTGCCATCGGGAGACTATTCGTTTCACCTTTAAGGCCACGGTATACCGCAAGTAGTTGATCGTTTTTTGTAAAAAGATGGCACTGACGTCATACCATTTCTTATTATAATTTCAGAAAATTTAAACAAGAAACTAATAGCGAATTCAGTTGGTAGGGCCAGTGCGCCACCAGCCAATCGGGACATAAGTAACTGGCACTCAGTGCCAAAAGTGCAGAACCGGGTTGACCAACTGAATTCGCTATAACAGAAAGAGATAATTGAAAAATTATTTTTCTAAAAATATCTTCATAACAAAATCTACTTTACCTGCTGCTTAAGATTTTGATAAATGATTTATTTACAATTTTCAAAACTTGAACACTATGGAAAAAATTAGTGAAACCGATATTAAAAATGAAAATCACCAGGAAAGTAGATTATACATCCCATGCATTACTGTCGCAATGCAATCATGATATTATACAGATATTGAATTTTCGAATCAAAATTTGCCATGCTGTCAGTACACCGTGGCATTAAATATTACCCAGCCTCGGAATATTACAGAAATTTAACGGTCGTTAGAAAAGAAATTCTAGCTGAAGGAGATTATTCGTAACAGAAAACCCTCTAGCGGACGAAACGTTAAGTGAAAGTTAACCACACGGTGAATACACGCTGGAAAATACCTAGCAAACTGTACGGTACTGTACGTACTGTATGAAACAGGTTTGTAAATTTACCTAGCTAATTTACTTAAAATGGTTTTCCGCAATTAATACAAAGTTTTACAGTTCATATTCGCATGGTTATATTTCTTTTATTCCGAATACATTTCCCCTGACTTGTGTAATTTCAATGTAACTTCAAGTACATACTCACTTTTCAGGCGTGCAGTACTATATTCCTGGACAGAAATAAAAGAAACTCGCAACGGTGACCTTCCTATCTGCAGCCTTGTCAAGACCCATCATACTGACGTGACTTAACAAGGCCACACATGCGATGGCCTACCAAAAACGCCAAATCGATACATGCCAATGACTGCTCTTGCTTCTCCAGCTATCCTCTTCTCGTTCTATAGCTTTTCTGCCTTTTATGTTGGCGGGCCTTCTCCCTAAACCAGAAACCTACCTTAGCCATAACCCTGTACTGCGACGGCTTATAATACTTCTCAAAGTTCTTGCTCATTTTTTCTACTCCGACTCTCTTTTTCTCTCTTATGCTTTAACTTTTTATTTGTCCTGAGCAACAAAAAAAAAGAGTACGAAAAAGAAACCGTTAGATAGTTTTTCGTTTTCTTTCAGGAGTGTCAAAGAGGGCGGGGATTGGAGTAGGGTGATCCTGGGAATCTTTTGCCTGAGAAACTTTTCCTTCTGTTATAAACAGGACTTAACTTTTTGTGCTTTTAAACCCAATTAGCTACTTGGAGAGTCTAGAATTTTTGCCAATAAAAAAATGCTAAAAAAAGAAAGAAAGTTGGTAAAATTATAGCATACCTCCTGGGATAATGTAGAAAACGCACGGCTCTGTTTGCTGTCCGATGGCATTATTGGCCCAACATAGCAAAGAACCATAATCACGTTCAGCTTGTGGCGAATACGTCATAAAACTGGCATTTCCATCCTAACAAAAAGATACCGTTCTTTTACTGTTCCGCCCCCCAACTCATACAACATACATCTACACATATCGCCCCTTCCAGCTAAAAAAAATGGCAAAGTACTGGCAACAATACGAGTCCAATAGCGTAAAGAAAAGGAAAATACCAGGTCCATATTCACAAAACTAGGCTTTTTGGCGATAAGCCTTGACTATAAAAATTTTTATAACAATTTTTCATTAGAACACTTTCCCCACGTTTCCTCCATAAAAAAGGCTTCCCGCCAAGAGACATATAATAAAAATAAGGAGAAGAAATGTAATACTTTCATAGCTGTATAAATATATCTATAATTGTACAGTACGAAAGTTTCCTGAGAGATAAAGGAGGCAGTAATTGGAGCTACGGAAGCGCGAAAATTATATTTTTTTCGCGTGCTCTTATCTAGCTTCTGAAGTCTGTCATGTCGTGTCTACTTTTCTATTTTTTATTTACTTTAAAAAAGAAAGAAAATGGTTTGCTTCTTCGTCACGCGCACGGCAATGGGCAAGAAACTGGAGGAATTGTTTCAAATTCATCTAAGCAACGAACAATTATCTAAATACACTGCTTTCTTCCTCCCAAGTACGCTTACAACGTATCTTCTCTTGCCTTATGATCAACGATTATAGCTATGCGTATTTCACGCAATATCTCTTTGACTTCCCTATTTGGGGTGACTTGCAGGCATTTCTTACATCTTTTCCACTTACAAACCTAATGTATTCCACCTACAGCCCTCTTAAAAACCCGACTATATATTACAATTCAACAGAAGGGGAAATTTGTTCCTTTAAATTTGAAATCCAGTATACTTTGTATACAAATCTGCGGAATGTAAACAATTTGGCTAAAATGTAAACAGTTTGACCAAAACGTAAACAAACTTCGATAATAATGGAGACGAAAACCCTTTCTGGAAGTAAAACGATAAATTCCACTGAGACTGGAGTTATTCGGACACTTATGCTTCACTCTACTGTTCCGTTTCCTGAAATTAAGAATCTTTGATTAACTCTGTGCAGTAAAGTCTGTAATATCCCAGCCAGAAAAGCCGAAATTCGCTTGAAATACGAGGTGGGCATTCCAATATGTGGTTTAAGTATAATGTTTAGAAAGGAACCGAATCTTTTTTCTTGGGATGGTGTGTAAGTTTTACCTGCGTATGTAAATGGCTCGGCAGATCAATGACTTCGGCGGTGGAGGCGTTGAAAGCCCAGCGAAATGAGACGGGGGCTGGAACGGCGTCGGATTCGCAGCGGACTCGCACAGAATCGTAACGAGCAACACCGTAAATGGTTTTCTGGCCTGGTCGGCATACGGGTTTGTCTGTGGAAACCAGAAGACAAGTAAGAAAAAAACAAAAGAAAAAGTGTTTGGTCAGGATTTGGAGACTCGCGAGGGAAAGAGAAGAAAAGAAAAAAAGAAGGTCCGAAACATGGCTTAATTTTCTTCAAAAGGAGACTTAATCCCCATTACACAGCAGCTTTGGGAAGCTGTCTTTATTCCCTTTTGTTCTTTGTCTTACCATCTGCAATTTTCTTAACATGTGCTTCAGATATCCATCCCACGCATCCCACGAACATTTATTTAAAGAGGAAAATGTTGGGTGTACATCCTTCCTTTATTTTTTTGCTTTTTGAAATAATAATAAGAAAAGTCATTTCGAGAGAGGAGAGCATAGAAAGCATATTATATGAGAAGCTACTAAGAATTTGCATGTCTTCTAACAAGGTTTAATTTTTTGCTTAGCCAGGCAAATAGTCATCGAGGAATGAAAACAGTACTACAGAACCAAATTATGAATTCAATCTCCCGTTATTTTCCAATGCTGCTGCGCGGTACTATGTTTCAGATTCAAGACAAGCTTTTAAACACTTTTAAAACGTTTAACCCACCCTCAGGAAAGAGAGAAACTTAATTCGAACTCGAGTTTATCCCGCAAACAAACTATAACATTCTGGACAACTGTTTGTTCCTTTCCAACTTGTTTAGAGATACCAGTTTCACACCCAGGAATAATGCAATGTAAACTCAAATTTTAATAATCTAAGATAAAATCGTAAAAAGCGAAAATGTAAGGTACAACGATTGTCAATATACTCCCCTTCCCCCCGCACAATAATAATAATTGAATCGATACAAATTTCTTTTAAAAAGTTGTGAGACTTAAGGCTCCTGTATACCTTAGCTTATTGATACGAAAAAGTCACAGATGGCACTGATGTTTGTTATTGTTTTACGAAAGACTTGCGTAAGAAAGTATGAAAAGAAATAGCTAATTGCCACCAAAGTTTCTACGCTTGTTTTGCTTCTGAAAAGTACGATTTGTCACCACAGTTTGCTGTAGCAGCACGATGTCGCAAATCAGGTCGTCAAACATTCGGAACCAGATTTCTCCAAAAACGTTGTTCCAAAATTCCCCACGCTAAGCGGCTCTACCGAGCTAAGGTATAGTATACGGGAGCCTTAACTTAAACAGTCAAATTTTAATTATGAAACAGCCAATTAATTAAATTCAGAGTATGCAATGAAATTACTCATCCAAATAAGGAAAATAATACACGAAAGCAACAAAATGTTACTTGCACACAGTACAATCTCAACGTCACTGGGAAAGTCCCTGAACTATAAACAATGAAAAGGCAAGTTTGTAAGTATTTTTTCCATACTTAGGTTGTTAGGACAGTTTTGCTTTCGCAGAAATCTCCTCCAGCCAATTTTAATAATTCTAATTAATTTCGGGACTTAACCTAGCTACAATGATTATTGTTGACAAAGTTTACGTACGTACACGCAGGTTTAGGGTAGAATTTGTACCGTACTAAAAATTGATTGATGCAAGTTTGCCATGATGTGAGTCATCTTCATTACTATGGTATGTTGGCATGCGGAATTGTTGTAAGCTTTTTCTTACGCATGATTTGGAGGAAGACAGTATTACTGACTCCGTTGCCCTCAGTGTTGGCTGCCTGACAGGCATAATGTCCAGCCTGATGTCTCTGGACTCCACGCATGACCAGGCTCTGATTGATGGTGATCACGGAGGCACTGACGTTATGACGGACGATTTGGCCCTATAACGGAGAGACATATAAGCAAAAAAGCAAAAACTTAACTAATGTCACAGACTATAATTTTTTCTCTTAAAAAGTTTTTTCTTTTTTCCAAAAGTTCCGCCAAAAACAACTACTCTGCTTTGTTTCTCAGTCCCCTGTGCATTAATATCTATGCTCCCATCGCATGTTGATCCATTAGCTATCATGAATCGAAGCAATCGACCTTAATCATCGTGGGACTGAACGATTCTTCAAGGGGAAAAAATAAGTTTGGCTCTTAAAAGAAAACGACCAAGACATTAAGAAACAACGTGAGCTTTGGAGGAGGAAAAAAGAAACTTATCTTCATCGTATGACTCTTAAATGAGAGATGCAGCTTTAAATCTGACCTTTTCAGACTTCTCCGCATGGACATTGAATAAAACATACTATACGGTGCTCTTGAAACAGTTACGAGATCCTTTCCGATGAACGATCAAAATGTCCTAAACTACACGCAGGCCGGTACCCAGGGGGGGGTTCAGGGGGTTCAACCCCCCCCCCCGCAA
>RJJA01000008.1:21515-50103 GCA_003724045.1 Lepidurus arcticus | reverse complement strand
CCCCCCCCCCCCCAACCAAAATCCTGGGTACGGGCCTGACTACACGACTTTCCTTGTCTGTGGTGGAAAGTGCGCAAGGTATACCTCATGGGTCCAGACAACACGATGCGGAGGAGGATTGGACTTGACTTGACACTCGAAGTAAACATGGTCGCCTTCTTCGATGTCATGTGGATTGAGGTTCCGACCCAACTCCAATTCCACGGTCGGCGAAACTAGAAATACACAATGAGCATACTCATTAATAGGAGAACCGATAAACTAGAGTTGGGTTGTCTATCTCTTTGGACTGACGATGTCAAACTCCACAATAGCCTGCGCTGTTCTGGAGTCTGACAGGGTTATATGAGTTTCTTCGCAGTTTCCTTTAACTCAATTTTGTAATTAGCAGTTTAACAATGCAGCTCCCGGTTCGTGGAATGATAAAAACAAAAGAACGGGATCCATGTACCGTATAAACTCGTCTTTCTGCGCTTGAAGCAGGTAAACCCCGGTTTTCGAAATCGATTTGATGCAATTTTTCCGTGAAAAAAACGAGCCAGCGTCACACTAAATTTAACACCATAAATTACACGTTACACGTAAATGGCCATGGTGCACAGTTGTGCCTTTTGACATTGCAGAGCGGAAAGTAATTACAATTTTTTTAATTAATCTAGTTGGGAAATAGTTTAGTAGTTGTAACTGAGTACAACTACTACTACTGCAATGTACGTACTACCCTGATGTTGGAAATACAGGGAAATCAGAAAATTAAATGATTTACCTATGACTTTTCTTTTGTTACAGGACTTTAACCTTTAGCTTCGCTACCTTTTGTTTTATTCTTCGTCGCTCATTTATTCCCAAGCAGGTAAGAGCAACTACAGTTAATGTACATAGAGCACGAAACCAGCTAAAGCTATGACTTCCCGCTACAAGGACCCAGCAGAGAAACTCAAACAGAAAGAAGAATCGTTCTCATGGTCTATAATGCAAAATTTCTGGACTTTCCCCTTACTAACATCGCACAAGCTTTTCTCTTCGACGGACGGTACGGATAATGAAGCCCATTACCAAGAAATATCTTTTTAAGTGGCCAATTATTGTAATGTCTTTAAAACCTTGCTCTATAGCCTACATTCTCTTTTGGTTAGTCTCTAAGCTTTTTTTTCGAATTCGTTTGCTTTCAAACAATGTTAAAGTTCATTTGTCTGTAAGCCAAGATTTGTTTCAAACTTAGTTTTAATTGTTTTAAAAGCGTTACATTCGTGTTGACTTCTTTACTGCACTGGCCGTTAAACTGGTTATTAGTTTCCTAACTCTTAAAAAAATTATAATCAGTTGTAATGGTGCTTTAGTAAAGCTCAAGATTCTGATTGTAGGTTGTACTCCTTTTGATTACTATACTCACTCTGTTTTTAAAGCATTTTCTCTCAAAATTGTACATTCGAATCTGATGTTTAACCAGCGAGCTTAGGCTTAATTTCAACATGAAAGCAAGCTAATAGTTAATATTAATGAAAATTTGAAACCAATTACACTTTGATGTTTTGAACTTACATAGAACGTTGAGTTGCTTCCGTGTTTCTACCACGCTGGTATTTATGAACGGGTTGGCAGCGCTGCAAGTCAAAATTGCTCCATGGTCCAATGCGGTGGGTGTGATGCGAAGTATGCTGGTAGTCACATTTCCATCCAAACTGGACTGCTGCAAATATTGAACGACACAAATAGTTAATGAGTGCTTCCAGTGCACCCAAATGCACCTCAGAAACACAATATACGTATAAATACGTAAAGACGGGTAAAGTAGATAACTCAAACAAAACCAACAACGTGAACTCATAGTAGTTATTGTCTTTCCCACATTCATTACGAGACTTTCTCTAGAAACTCTATACTTTTCCCGTGCCAGTATTTATCATTTTTGTTTATTTGCGTGTAATCTAAGAATTTTCTGTCTCTCCCCTCTCCCTGCATCAGGGGCTTCCTATGGCATGTACACCTTGCTTCCTGATAGAATCAATACACGAATCCAAACCAAATTAACGTTCAGCAGCACACTGCTCTTGTGTTTCACCGAGAAACCCCTCGCAGACACCAATTTAGGGTACTTATCTTATACCTGGATCCCAATAACGAAGGTAAAAACTGAAATACTAGCGAGCGAACAACAATAACTGAAAAAAGGAACTTTCCTATATCGTTAAAGTCTGGATTCATCACAAACAACAACTGTGTTACGTTTGCGTAAGACTTGCCCCACACAAGCGCAAAAATAAGGAACAACCACCGCATAAGTCGTAAAAACACAAAGATTCATTTTAGAAAGGCACACACAAAGCCCACCAAAAAAATAAAAAAGTGAAAAAGGAAATAAAGCTTGTCTTTCTCCTATCTCATTAATCTAATCTATCTCACATCGGGAAGTAAAATTTGGCAAGCTCAAAGGCTGTTTGTCACGCTACCATGCACGGAAACCCCTTGATGACATTCCGCGGAAATAAAAGCAAAGAACGGGCGCTGCTTATGCGAAATTTGCCTATCCAACCACCATAAGGATGCTAAATGTAGCAATCTCAACCGTCCCCGCCGGTGCTTTAAAGGTGCTATATATGATAAAAAGTTGTCGAAAAAGCGAAAGCAAATGCGGTAACATTGTCCAATACAAATATTTGTCTAGTTTTAACTCAAACGGATGCTTGTGTTCCTTAAATTCACATTCTTTGTTTACTTTTTATGATTATTGGATCTACTATAGATGGCGTGCAAGGTAAACAAAGGCTAAATATAGCACCAGATAAATTACTTTTATTGCGTAATTATTGGGTTGCCATTTTTCACAGTTTTACGTACTCATCATACTTAAGTTTCTTAAAGTTTCACAAAACTCACCGAACGTATCACACTGTCGTCAATATTTAATTAATACATGATAACAATAATTAATGTAATCATGACTATAATTACGATTATTAACTTTAAAATGCATAAAAACTTGCCAATAGTTAATTTGGTAAAATCTAAGACTAATTATCTGTAAGCTAGACAGACCTCGAGCCCCATTCTGTGTTCACATAGGTAAAACTTTACTTGGCCACCATTTTTGTTGCGTAGCAGGGCGCGCTTTTTGAATGTAAAATCCTATCCTTTAAAAAAATAAGTTTTGACTCATAGTAAAAATTATAAGAATTAGGCTTTATTAAAAAATAATAGCGACACAAAGACCTGACCACAAGAAAAATTAAACGGATGATTACTTATGGAATTTTAGTTTATATTCTATTCGTCAAGGTTGTATCTTTTTATGTATCTTCATCTATCTCTGCATACTTGGAAATCTTCGAAAATTGGCATTTACGATACATAAAACCCTGTTTAAAACTATAATACTACAGGTTGTAAGGAAAGGACGTTTTACCCGGTCTTTAGCGAGTAAGGGAGTGTCGTGCAAATTCCAACTCGTGCCAGCGGCCGGTCGGGAGCCCACGGATACGCATTCCAGGTCATATCTCTTCCCTGCAGATAAGGCTTTGTCCGCGCCATTGATGGATACCGACAGGGGTCGCACTATAAAGCAAAAAAGGAGAGGGGGAAAATGTAGAAAAATCGAGAAGGTCAAGCCATTAATCAAATCCGCCGAGCTCTACCCCAACAAGCAGGTGAGCTTGCTTTTACACGCTTTCACGTCAGGTTAGCTACACTCTTATCCTCAGAAAGGAGGAAAAAAATCCTTTCCCAACAAAGCGACCAACGTTTCTCGAAGAAAGAAAGTAACAAGAAAGCTCTGATGAACGAGTTTAGGATAGGAACCGGAAATAAATACATTAGTCATGGAATGGAGAGCACATGTCTGTGATCGCATGCTCAAAGTATTAAAGCGCCACTGTTTTCTCCATTTGTCCTTTTCTGTGTGTGTGCTTCCTCAGAAGACAGAATTTCTCCTCTAAGCATGTGGAACATAACAAACAACCTTAAAAAGAAAACGAACATGAAAACCTATTCACTACAGGCTTAAAGAAATTGGCTTGCAATGCCAAGATTTACATTTCGTTAAAGTAGATATTTATCCCAAAAATTTGTTTAGGGTATCCCTGCATGAACTTATAAGCATGAAAAAACAAAAGCAAGATGAAAATAGATGCAAATTAAATCAAATGTGAATGTTTGGGGTTGACGGAAATTTTTCGTCAGTGTTGCTCTGTCTCGAAAGTTTCGAGGTTTCGAAAGATGAGTGAAAAAAAATGTTGTTAGTTCTTCCTGAGCCATTATGCAAAGATGAGAGAAAATTTGTGAAAAATATAGAGGAAGAAAACACGGAGGAGTGGGAGCCTCTCCAAATCTCATTAGGGTTGTTTGATGGATACAAATCCCCGGGTTTTATACTACCCCAAAATGCACGGATAAAAAGACGCGAGGTTTTGTTAGGTTTAGCGAGGGAGAAACATACACAGCCACGGCCGGCTTAATGTAAGCTCTCATTAAAAAATTAAAATAAATAGTTCCCTCTTTTTCAGTTGAATAGAAACGCTCCATGAATATCCAATAATTAATCGTAACATTTTAACGGCAAGGGAGTAAATTATGCTTTTTTGTAATTGTTCTCTTCGGCCTCAACTTGGCTGCTGCACTTCTCATTTCCTTTCAGGCTTTCACATTCCCCCGTAGCGGAAATTTATATAAGTTAGTGCCAGTGTAGAGGAAGCGCTAAAGGGAACTGCAAACTCCTTTCACACCCGAGCTGCTATTCATCATCGGATTTCCATTTCCCATTAGTATAAAACTCAATGATGATCAATGGCAAAATTTGCTGTAAAAACTAAGCCAGCTGCTGTCCTTGCTCCCGTTCTGGGTTCTGCAGTCTGTCGCGGCACGAAGCACGGAGTTATACTAGCACCCCCAAAAAAACGGTTGGCGATCGATGAAAGGATTTTTCATATCTTTAGTAATTTTCCGAGGGCACGGCACACCGAGAAAAAGGGGCGAACGTTATAAATATGGTACTTAAACTTGGAGTGACGGAGGAATCTCAAGACTTTCCGCACTCTTGTCCCCCCTCCCTGCCCCCCTTTTTTATGAGCCAAACCTAAAAACTTAACTCGGAAAATACCATGCGAGTCCCCCAAAATGTATAAAAATGTCAGAAAATATTAAATCAACACAATCTATATATCGACATCCGTACTTGTGAGAAGTACGTGCGTGTACTCGAGTGCACTTGGAACCCAAAGGTACAGGATAAGAGGCTGCTTTATTAATAACAAGATTTTTATATTATTTTTGTAGGGAAATTAGTTCTCTTCTAAGCACAAGAATAATGGAGGGAATATTAAAGTACCTACACGAAAAGTAAGATTTTTCATTACGCTGGTTTATAGAGTGAGTTTTCATGTTTTTCAAGGGGAAACGTTTCGAGCTTCACTGGTTCAAATTAAGGTTTGATCCTGTTGTTTGGGTTTTCCTCATCGCCCGAGCTACGCAATTCTGGAAACACACAACATTGCGTTTTGGACGATAATATATGATGTAATTAAAAGATACGAGGTTTCAGACCCAACAGCAGTGGCAAAACATGATAGTCAAGTTATTGCCCGAGGCGGAGCTGGTTAATATGAGTTCAAAATGGCACTACAACATGTCAGTTGCTGCTCTTGTAGGCGGTCCGATAGACTTCAGGAACGTTTTAATTGCCACATTCGTCATGGACCGCAAAACTGGGAGGGTCCTAAAGTCCAGAGACAACGGACAGAAACAGCAACTACAGCACCACTAGCAAATGTGGACCGACCACCTTGGCGGTGAGTTTGCTTATTACTCAACTAAGCGAGATGTTATCTTCTAAACTTGACGTGTTCCTGGTATGTTACCGTTGCTTCATACGCTATCACTAGTTTCCCCTCCATCTCGGCTAATTTTATTAGAAAAAATAAACCCTAGGGAGAAGATGGGATTGGCAGGAGGCATACAAGCCCACGTGTGGAGCCTTATGCCTTTACCATTATAATTTCGATCTCTTTAATAACAGACTAGGTAGCGTCTAACTTATACACACTCATAGACTTGGGTTAGATTGAAAAAAATAACACTTTTCTACTATTTTTGTCATGCGCAAAGGGTAGGAATTTCAAATTGAATTTCACACGATACTTGTCTAACCAACCAAGCTGGGCTAAACTAAACTATAAGTATAAACAATAAAGTGTACATGATTGTGCTTGGAAAGCAAGCTTACATTACGAGTATTGTCCAACACTTTGGTAGTTTGGTAGAATTTAGGTTCCACTGAATATTTCACAACTTAAATGTCATGCTCCCACGCTTGTGGCACTAAACACTCCGAAAGTATCGAAAGCGCTGAAGACTCTCCTTACTAGGCTAACGCTATACCCTGACGTTTAACGTAATAAGCACAATAACTTCCTTTCCTTTTTAGGAATTCTCTGCTCATTTCATGGCTGTTTACAGATATGAACACATAAATATTCACGATTAGTCCAACACAATTCTAATTTATCTTTATAGAAGAAGAATACATTCAAAAAGTGATTGAACAAGTTAACCACATAGGACCAAGCATACGGTACCTTAAATTTTAAAGAAGTGTTACGTAAGCAACTGTTGGGGGAAGGGGATTGGTCTGCACAAAGAAAGCAAAGAAAATAGCCTATACGTCTGCCTAATTCGAAAGTCTAACGTTGTTGGCAGATAAATAAAGGATATATAACTTTAAGAAAAAAGATCTAATATAGCGAAAAACTTCCGTGGCGTACCTTTTATTTGGGTTCTCTTTTTCTGTTTTCTTTCGAAAAGAATCAAAGTTGCTGACGAGAGCGGCAAGAGCTCTGGGAACTTCTACTTGCCTGGTTTCCAATGCCTAGAAAATTAGCTTTGGAGCCTTTTGCCTTGCCGATACAGTCGTGCGATAGTCGCCGACTTAACACTATACCCCAACTAGGCTTTCCTCTTTTTGTATCCAACGACACAATATATAGCGAAAACAGACTCGGCACAAAAGCAACTGTAAAAAACGAATTCTTTTGGATCAAGCAAAACAAGAATGGGAGGGCGTGAAGGCACGAGCTGTCACATATCAAAAGCGAAATTTTGTGTAATGACGCTTTCCTAAGATCGATCCAGTACAGCAGCTTTTCGGGTGTATATAGCTTTTGCCAAATTACGCCTCTCGCGGCAAGAGTTGGCGAAATTCGCCATTTTGAGTACATTTAAGTTAAGGTAAACAAACAACAATAAACTATTTTCAGTGAATAGTTTGGTTTTGCTTACAGCTTTTACAAGTAGCTCAGGTAAACAAACAAAAAGACACAATAAGACACAAAGCAAAACCAATACACGGAAAACACTTTGTTGTTGTTTGTTTACCTTAACTTAAATGTACTCAAAATGGCGGATTTCGCCAACTCTTGCCGCGACAGGCGTAATTTGGCAAAAGCTCTATACCTGAGGGCTTTATATGTTTGTAAATGCAGTGCAAATGCCACATGTGACAGAACGTGATCTATAAGATAGGAAATTTCCTGACGGCTTTTCCGTGGTTCTATTCAAATTAATACGACTGAAGCCGGCCAAGAATTTCGTAATCTCTTCCCTTTTTTTCTTGCAAAAAAAGGAAAAAAGACAATTGCGAAAAAACTTAAGTCGTGTGCCTTCTCTTCCTTTGCCCGGGAACGGTAATTTCACGCAATTTCACGCAACAATCTCGCTTTAATTGGCAATGAGTATTGTACCTCTTTAATGTTACCTTTTATTTCGTAACTTTTTCTAATTCATATTCATAAATCTCAAAAGCTTCTTTAAAAGTAAAACTACAATTTTGTTGTCATTACAAAACTGACTTTACAAAAGGCTTTCCAAAGCACTTGTCCTGTATGTAAAGACAAGAGCTTTAGGCCCTACAACTCAAAGCTGTCAAAAAACAAAGCTTAAAGCTAATGTCACGAAAAAACCACTTTGAATATAAAACATATGTTGGGAGACACAGTAATGGTTCTGTCAATTATAGAAGCTTATCTATCAAGTTTACACTAAGATAAATACTACAACTATCTACAAGAAAAATCACAAGTTAAATAAGCGACACAATGACGCAAGTAAGATTAATCCAATTCGTCGAAGTGTTTTAAATCAAAATTATATCTTTGAAATAACACGCTATTGGCTACTCTAGTTAAGTGTGGTTCAGTTTTTATTGGACTTCTCGCTGTCTTTTCCTGTTCAGCGTTCACAGACGAACACGTATGGAATTTACCCGTAAACTGTACAATATCTAGGGCTGCGTCTCTCGGACATCTACGTTCAATATATCTTAAAATTTGCAGGAGACATACGTGCACGTCTTTGTGTAGAAATGGTGTAGAGTAACAATAAACTCAGTGGTGAGTGTTTAATCCTGTTCTGGAATTTATACGGGTTAATCAGGTCCGTACCCAGGATTTTGGTTCGGGGGGGGGAGTATGTGATATCGTTATGGAGAAAAACCTTTCGGGGGGGGGATGTTTAACCCCCGGAACCCCCCCCCCTGGGTACGGGCCTGGGGTTAATGTTGCAGTTAACGAGCTATTCTATTTGTTTAAAAGGAAACGACGGTCACGAAATCTGTGACGATATCGAAGACTTTCCCTGAAGGTTAAAGCTTAGCGGCTTTAACCTTAACTGCTTTTTTGGCGCATATAACTATGGCGAATCCTTGCTTTTAAGCACTTTATTTTATTTCGCAAAAGTGAAAGAGTTTTCTTAAGCCAAGTTGGATATCCAGTGAGCGAAAGACTGCTGTATGCTGTCTGGGCTCACGCATACAAAATCTATATATGCTTGTGCTCAAGGGCAAGGTTTTTCCAGGCTGCGCATCACGGAATAGGATTACTAAGAGATAAATTGTTTCGTTGTGAGGCTATGAGTTCTCTTTACTGGCTCTCTTTACTTTTTTTGCTAGGTTTCAGGTTTACGTCTATTCGTTTGTTTTTGAGCCCCGTAGGGAGGTATATGACTGCCTTATAGGACAGACAATTTTGTGGGAGCAAACGCTGTTGCGGCGAAGGAACAGAGAGCGAGGAAGAGAAAATATAAAGTGTCTCTTGAGTCGGAGCCAGGTTTGTTCTAGTGGAGTTATCAGAGGGAATGCTTATTATGGCATCCCGAGGTCGTTATAGCAACGTTGATCTAAATGTCGGGCAACATTAGCCCCCCCCCCCCCTTAATCACAATGAGACGCGTTTTGAGTTATTTCTCTTGTTTAGTCATACGGCTAATGACTATGTCGTTTGCATCTATACACCCCCCCCCCTCCATTCCAGTTCTCATAGATAGAAGTGTAACAGTTGGGGTTCGCACTGCGGTTCCCTTCGACTCTTCAATAAGAGCATCGAATCTGAATCAGTCAAACTTTCATTATCACGGTGTTTACAGCTTGCGAGAACTGTTAAACCTCGCTTGTATACTATAACCTCTACAAAAATGCCTGAAATTTTATAATTTATCCTCATAAATATACCACAATATTTAGTTGTAAGATCTTTCCAATATTTCTGTAGTTGTTTTACAAATTTTCCGCAGTAGAGTGAATCACAATTCTGTACTTCTGTTCTGTAATTCTGTACTGTACGCAATATTAACGTACATTATTTAAGTTTTAATACTTACGAAATTTTTTGTTGAAACATTGTAATGTATTTGTAATGGCAATATTTTAATATTTTATTGGTATAAAGAGTACCCTAGTAGTTAACTGCAAACTTACCTATAAACTTTTGGAATTGTAAGTATGCTTTATGGTAGACATTAAAATAATATAATATTTTGGTAGCGGAAACAAAATTTCCATTCTATTTCATAAAGCTTGATTTTTAGGACCAACTTCGTCACAGAGGAAGAAAATGGAAACAATGTAAGGTTAAAATGTTGCGAATTTAATTTCAGCCCTCTTACTTTGTATGAAATCACGAACTTGGCTCAACTTCGTAATTTCAATGGTTAATATTGTTCGTAACTTATTTGCGCTGAAATTTAGAGAGTTTCTGTACAAGATTAATTTGGGTAATTCGTCTTTCAAGTTAATGTGAATTTCTAGGGAAGTTCTCCTGGACTTGTGAAGCAAGCCTCTTCACACAAAAGAAGGCCAAACTGATTTTGTGTTCTAAATGGCAAGAGCGCAAAATTAGGACTCTCGCTCATCTTCCCGTGCTTCAATTAAAGGAGTTCGAGTTCTAAAATCAAATGTTCACTCTGAATGGTCACTTCTGAAATTGGTTGCATGTGCTAAAACCATCTGACCATACACTCGACTGACAGAAAGCCAGACCCAAATGAAAAAAAGTGACACAGGAGTTAGTTTGTAACTTACAATACAGGTCGATTTGCACGCTGGCAATGACTGCTTCGGTCCAATTGGCATTCCGGGCTTCGCAGCGGAGTCGACCGTGAAGATGATGTCTTTCCAGTCGGTGAAGAATTAACGTATTCTGGACCACCCCAGCAAAAGTCCCCTCGTAGGATTGATCCAACAATTCAGAATCCATCCACCAGGTCACTTCAGGAGGAGGTCGACCTTTTACAGAACAAAGCAAAGACAGATTGTTTTTTTTAAAAATTATTATCACATAGACTTTCTATCAGCTTTATCTTCGTGGTTTTAAATAACAAAACTTTTGAACACTACTTCCACAAAGCAATAACGCCATCAAAAAAGAAAAATTCAAAGGAACCCGAGAAGTTCAGCCAACAATAACTGCATAACTTGACAAAAATAACTCTCGAAAAACAGGAAAAGGCTCGATAGTACTTAATACACAGGCCCAGCTGACATAATCGGGTACTAGAGCAGCTTTGCTGTCTTTTACTTTGCCTAAAAGCATTTTCTCACATGGACGCTCAGTACCCGTATTCTAATACATATCGATCCCAATGCCCTGCCTGGGCAATACATCGGCCGCGTTCAAGGAAGAATAGAAATGGGATCGGTTTAAGGAGCCAAAAGAACAGCGTAGAGCTGCATTACTGCAAATAGAGCAAAGACAAGAGAAAAGGTGACAAGGCGCGACGGAAAGTTGCCTTCGCTGTCACTCAAAGTCATGGTGAACCAAGTGATTTCCTTGCCAGTTGAGCTGCTATCGATGTAAGTGACTAAAGCAGGCATCAACTCCGTTGTTCTCCGTTAGTTCTTTGACAGAAAGTCCTTTGCACAGTCCCACATACAGCTCTCTACCCTTCCCAGAAAGCGGCGAGGAAGACATAATACCACAGAAACGACATGAATGCACGCAGGCGAGCAAAACCTCAACTTTTGAAAAGTGAGCTTGAGTACTTCCGACTGCTACCTAATGCATGCCCTTTACAATTGCTCAATCACCTCATTTCCAGTCTTTTCGCCTTGGGATTACGAAACTTAAACTTTCACGGGGAAATATAACCGACAAGGTATCCCCGCTATTTCCCAATGTCATAAATCCGAAAATCCTTGAAACTGTTTCTGCACGAAGTTTAGTAAACACTTCATCCGAATTTCTTTCTGCTTACACAATATAACTCGTTAGTTTTTCTCTCTTATTGTGCAACTAGCTCCGAATCACGTAAACAAATTAGACATAATTAACTAGTATTTTCTAAGCTACTTTTCGTCTTCCTCCGACAAAATGTCAACATTACTTAGAAGGGATACTTGTTTTTGTTTATCTCTCTATGAGTAATATTTATTAAAAGGTTTTACAAGTTTCAGGAAAATTGGTATGATCTTCCATACCTGGGAGAGGAGAGTAATAAAAGTAGCTAGTTATTCTAGCTGTCTGGCTTTCATTTAATGAGCTCGAGGATATTAGGAAACACCGAAAGAGATTAGCTACGTTTCACAGTCCACAGGAAATATTACTAATATCTGTCACTCTTTCTTGGGCCAAGCAACGGCCAAACTTTTCCATCAGTATCTTTTTAATAATACGCAAGGGTTTTCGCTTTCGGTTGGACAAAGAGGATTGGGGCTTTCTTAAGTCTGATGAGTTCATTAGCTCAGCTTCGACGAAGGGTAAAAAGAGCTTGTGCAACAAAAGACTATTTTTTTAGTGGGAGGGCGGAGACAGAATACCAGTTTAGAGAGACAAGTTTTCCGCCACAATCTTATCGAAAAGTCGGGCAGATCTCAGCCAAAACTGAATTTTTATTTCGCGCCGCACGCTTTGGGTCAGCGAAGCATAACTTGGTCCACAAAAGAAGAAAAAGGGAGCCACAACATATGGTATTGTTGCAAAACATGGGACCACTTCTCCTTTCCGTGTGTGATTGGCACAAGACGTGTGATGCGTGACAATCACAGCTCGAGCGAAAAACCGCAACCGGCAAAGAAATAAAAAAATCTACGCAAAAAGACCTACTGAGAGAAGAAGCAAGGGGGTTTCAAGTGTCGATGTGAGTTCTTTTTTATTTTTGCTTTTAAAAGGTCGAAAAGTCTGGTCGCAGAGTGATTCTATATGCTTCATCTAAGAAATGAAGAAAACTCCCAAACTCTTCCTATTCTGTTGCCTTTCCAAGAAAGTTTGGCAGTGCCCTCTGTGTGTGCCTTACCGCCAACAAGATCTTGGCTGCGACTCTCCAGAGAACAACTTGAGAAGTCGTCAACATTTCTGCCGAAATGCTGCTATGGGCACAACGGGAGCAAGTAATCACCTGTTTTTCCCTCCGAACTTTCCCTATACTTCCATTCTCGCCTTTCCATACATACCAAACTAGCTCATGAATAAACTAGACAAGTTTGATTGCTTCCAACAACGAGATTTTCGGGTTTTTATGAAATGAGTTACCGGCTCACTGTAAACATTTTTCGTGAAATATTCTACACTAAGAGCTCTCGCTAGGAAAACTGGCCCAAGTGTTCTTGTTTTCGATCACTTGTATACAAATGATCGAAAACAAGAACACTTGGGCAACATGCTTACCATATGACGTCAACAAGAACTTCAGCAATGAAAATTCCGCACACGCCGTAATTTCTAAAAGCTCGGTACGTTTCAAGCCAATCAATAACTATATCAATGAAATTAACTTGGTTTTCAATTGGAAATAGATCATTTACGGGCCATTCCCCTGAAACTTTTAAAATCCCAAGTATAATACTGCAAAAATGCGTTTCAATAAGAGATTTTTTAACATGAAATGGCATGTATTTTAGCAGGTATTGTAAAATTACTGGGATAATTTTCCATGCACTAAACAGAAAACTTCAAAATTTCCTACGATTCGCCTTCAAAATATTGGTTTTCAAGTTAAAGTTAATTATTTCAAAGCCTATCCACGTTACGTCATCGGCTTCTCCACCCATAACTGGGCCTATTTTTAGTAACAAGTAGGTTGACAGCAAAAAACAAAAACAATTAAACTATGTTACATATAACGTTATCTAGTAACCCATGCCCGCAAAACCCAGACAACCGAGTATTAACTAATTAAATCCTTACTTGAACGAGTTCGTAAACAAGGGCCAAGAAGGGAAAGCCAAGGCAAGTTTTCCGCTAGCTTGACTGTTTTGCTTGTTAGACAATTCGTGACCGTGACGGAAGATCTGCGTCCATTAACGAGTTCCGACCCAAAAATGAACTTTACTTTTGTCTTAACAATCCCCCAGTTATACTGTGAGTGCACAGCAATGGTGTAAAAAAAGGGGATTTCCCGTCAATGTTTTTAATGGCTTCCCAAGCATCTCATAGGAAACATCTTTTTTAAAAGCCAGAAAAGAAGAGATGGAGAAATAAAAGGAAGAAATATTACCTCCAATGGCCACGCAGGTCAAGAACAAGGAAGCGCCTTCCTCGTACGGTCCTACAACAGATGTGACTTCCCGACCCGTATCGTCAATGAGCTTGGGTTTTTGAGGTGGCACTGAAAATAGATTAAAAGACCCATTGCGTTAGACTATTTCTCATATAAAAGGAATGACTTTCTGACTACATTCTTACATATTTCTTTGGCTTCTTCTCCCTCCAAGAAAGTAATTTTATCTCAGACAAAGTAAAAAAAACGAAATGTCAACGCAACGATATGCATGCAAACATAAATAGAAATGTCGTTCAGGCTGAGGCTGTATCACATCAAAAGCAGACAGTCGAGGAAACCATCGACCTTAACGAGAGATCTTAATGCACCCTTTTACCCGTCTCTTGCTACGTGAAGAGAGAAATGAGAAGGAATTACGATAACGCTATTTCTTCTCCAAAAGCTTTATGGAGATCCAAATCCCGACATTACTGAATTCAGAGGAGAAATGCAAAGACAAGAATAGAGAGGAAGAGATAGAAAAAAAGGAAGAATAGGTGCCAATCTTTTCAATAAGTTTACTCCCATTTTCTAGCCCCCACCAAGCAAAAGCTAATACCTGACTAAATCTTGGAAATGTTCAATCACGGGTTGTGGAGTACGTTTTCAGGCTTGCTTTATCGCGCATTTCAAGAATGTAACATACTGAATGTTTCAGTATAGCTTTCCATGAAGAAAAAATATCCTAGGTATCTCTTCTCAAGCAACAAAATGGGCGATGGAGAAATTCTCCACTATATCAAAGTGTAACTCTGAACTATATTCTGCCGGAGCTATATATCCTTGCAAAGGGAAGTTATATCCTAAGAAAAGATCTACGAAAAAAGTCTTACAGGATCCAAGTTGAAACCCATGCCTTTATTGAGGCATTACATATTGCACAATGATGGAATCTGTGCTCCCGGAAGAGCTACAATTTCTGTCGTTACGAACAAGGAAAAGCCGAATGTTTTGCTTTCCTTTTCTAATATTATCGTTGTTTCCTCACCAATTACGGGTAAAATGTCAGGAAAGCAAAGATTTCAGTACCAATTGATAACATTTCTTCATTCTAATATAGATCGATGAATCACAGATGTCACTTTTACAAACTTATAATTTATGGTACACATCAAATATGGAAGTAAAAAAGCACACAGACAAAGACCGTATGTACTGTGTGACCTTACATACAGAACTTAGCAGCATAGGAACGCTGAACCCTGAGAGCAGCTCACATCGCGTGGGTTCTTAATAGGCTCCAAGTTTAAAAACTAAGGATCAAAGCTTCATACACATCACTTAAGATCTCTTTTGTCTGTTGGCAAAAAAAGCTCTCAAAACAGACGGGGAAAAAACTAAAGCTAATTTTTTTTTAAAAAGACGGTCGTTCCTCTGTCTTTTCCCCCGTCCTCTATCCTTCGCAGCAAACGGGGGGAAGTAAGAGTAACGTTCATATAACTCGATAGCGTCTTCCTCTGTCACCATGAAAATTGAATCAGAAGCGAGAGCTGCGAGAGTGTAGATCCAAAAAGACGATGACAAAAATATACGCGGCCCCGTTTTCCTGAAGACGAAGGGAATATGACGGAGAGCACACAACTACACACACAGAACACAGCAGGCCTAAAAGACTTTAGTGACCAGCTCAAGAGCTTTTTCGCTAGCAACCGCCCTTTGCATTGTTATACCAATCTTTCTCCTTTTTACTTTCTCCGTTGTACTTCTGTTGCACACGCTTTAGTGGTCCTTTTCCACCACAAAGGAAAACGCTTTAGAAACCAACAAACAAAACCGCCAAAAACTTTTCTCCAAGGTACAGTAAAACTGCAGAAATTGCCAGTTCAAGCATACCCATGTAATATCTTTAAGAATACTCCTTTGTTGCGTTTAGCAATCCCAAGTAACAGTTTTTGATTATACAGAACATATCATGTTTGCACAGCCATTTTGTTATTCCATTTCATTTATACTTTCCCCGGGCTGAAATTGCTTGTTTTAGTTCCCCATAGAGGGAGTTAGGGGCGATACTGAGAGTGGTGAAGGAGTTGAAGTGAGGTCAGTGTTTGGAGCGTGGTTTAATAAATACTTGCATTCCGGGACAGGCAAATATCAAGAAAATGGCACACGCGTCCTCCGGGATTAAACTAGAGGATCCGTTTGTGCATTATGCAAATCAATACAAGGATGAAATTGTCTGCAATGACAGATATTTTTTGAACGACTGCAGAAATACTTGTCGATATCGAGGCTCAGAATGTTTTCCACGTTCATGTGATGTCGAAGAGCAGGAGAGCTGAACCACGAGGTCCAGTTTTATTTGTTTCTCATGGCATAAAACTTGCATAGTAGAGACAGGACAGCAGCAGTGCGCCAAGTATGTCTGCGGCACTGACCGACAATGCTTGCGTGACTATCGGAAAAAGGCAATAGAGTCGAGGCATGACCGAAATATGACGGACGAGGGACAGGGACACTAAACTCCAGAAACGCGAAAGATATAATCGAACATTCCATAAAGTGCAAACATAATCTTCCTTTTTATTTGTCACGGCGAGTTCCAATGACTTCTTGCTTTCCACTGTGCTACCTTCGTGATTATATGGCTTTATACAATTAAGCGGGCTTGTTCGTAATTGGTTTTGCGGTAAAAAACTAAATACTAAGATATTCTAACGTGGCGCAATCCTTGTATGTATGCAACTGAAGTATATACCCTTGTATACAACCCTTGTCCTTAATAAGTACTGATTTGACAGTTACAATTGCTTGTATTCATCGCGTTTGATTTCAGATTATCTATATTTTTACAGCATACTGATCACAAAGAAGTAAACAAAACGATTCTTCACTCCCCAACAGGTTAAGACGGATCAAATGATCTAATTCAGAATTTTTACAAATGCCCATTTGCTACCACCAAAATTACTATAAATATCCTTAAATGCTTTAGAATAAAAAAAAATCCGTTACGCCTGTTTTCTAATATTTACTGGACTTTTCTTTTACAAGGAACTTTTACAATGTCTTTGAACTAACGGATCTGAAATCTTTTTTGCTTTCAGCTAACTATAAATTTTCGCGTCATCTATCTCGTTCTAGCCTGAAAGAATTCCTGCAATAAGAAACTCCCTTACCAGCTGTTTGGCACATTCTGCAGCATCGTGTAGTATCAAGTTTTATTGCCAGCTCTTTTAAGAGCTTGGTGTCAATCCAAACTCCATTTATAACTTTATATGCAAAAGGGCAGTCAATTTGGAGCATCGAGTGGAGGCAAATAAAGACAAATAACTCCAAGTTTGTGAACCCTGACAAAAGATAAGAGGTCTCCAGGAGCACGGAGTTGAAGGGAAAACAAAAGGCAGTTCTCCGTAAAATTCCGGAGAGCATTTTTCATCATCTTTATCGACACACATGTTGTGTATGTGTGTGTGTGCTTTGCTTATATATGAGGTCTTTCAACCCCGAAATCAAGTCTCACGTAGCATGGCATAGCAAAACGCCCAGACTTTAGTGTATAACATCTACAGATACACACACGGAACATAGGCAGAAATTCCTAGAAGACAATAAAGATGACGGAAGATCAAATTCCATCAGCACAGAAACCTCATGCTAAACTAATATAAGCTCTCAGGGTTTTTCAGATCTCAAATGTATAAAGAAAGGTTTCTTCATAATCTGCGAAACGATATGCAGCACTAACCTCCCCCACCGCATGCATTAATATTTACTTTTCCTTCCTTCTTCTTTTTTTAGGCTCCGGAATATCTCTTTCTCTACCTCACCGTTTTCTCCTGTAACCTCTCCGGATGGCAGAATCTTGAAAAACAAAAGCGCTATACTATATATATATATATATATATATATGTGAACACGGAGCGGCAGCAGTAAACGAGGTACGAGCAAAAGCTCTGGGGATCAAAGAATTTCTTGCTGGCAAACTTGCAAGAAGTGTTTTTCTTTGACTACTTTCCACCCAATTACAGAATTCCCTAACTCCAAGATAAACTTCTCTTCTATTTCTATTTTCTTTGTCTCCTTAATTGAAACTTTCTTCTTTTCTTGTCCCAAGACTAGGCCAAATTATTCACGAAGTAATGGCCAAGACAGGCAAAGAGAAATTGCTGTACGTGGTTTTCATTGCACGAAACCAAATGCCAATAGTACTGCCCGATAGTTTTCCCCAACCAAGATTCTTGGAATTAACAAGAACCGCTCAGGTAAAGTCTCGCCCCAATTTTTTTCTAGAACAAAAGTTCAAGCTTCAATTACCGAACGTTTTACAACTGAATTACGGCAGTCAGACTGAAAATTCACATCAACACAAGTTTAAGTGCATAACAAACAAAAACACACTGCATTCGAGTTTTTAAGAATTCCGAAAAAAAAAGTCTTTTGGTCATCTTCCCGTAGTGTTCAAGTACAATTGCAGATGGGAAAGACACCCGTCCATACCAGTGCGACTTCGCCAGTTAGCGCTTAAGAAAAGGCATTTCATTGTAGCCAACAATGAATCGGTAACGGGCTAAGTGACAAAGTCGCACTCTGATTGCGGACGTGTATCTTCCCCATGTAGGCTACACTTTTACTTGGGCAGTGCTGTGTACATTTACGATTATCTTCGTACGGATTTTTTTTTTGCCTTTTAGCGCTTAGCAGTTATAGTTGCACAAATGCACAAATAATATATCAAAATAAAGTTGAACCAAACAAATTTGGCAAAGCGCTTTTCATTAGCTGCATAACTGAATTTTAAGCGAAGAAATTTGCTATATAATTTTAGACACCTAAATTGGATTCCTTCGGAGATAAATACATCCGATGAAGAAACTACAGATTGAGCTAAAAAAATATGGATTAGTATACAAACACTAAGGTCTTTGAACTGCGAATTGCAACGACACCAGCCATAATTAACGCTAAAAAAATCTCCTAATTAAAAACTCTACAAAAGATTCGTGATGTAAACAGACTAAAATCTCATTAAAATGATTGCATGTTATACTTATGTAAAGCAATTCCATCTTTGGACTATTTTTTGAAGCAAGAGTTTACGGAGATGTTGAAACGCAAGAGGGAGAAATATGTCTTGAAAGGATGGAATATTCGACAGCTTGGGCCTGGTTTTAATTTGCATATATGTACTAAAGCCTCCGCCCGTTTGGACGGCTGGCTCTGACAGGTTCCTTGTCCCCAGCGATGGCCTGTGGAGAGCGCATAAACCAACCTGCCATGGAGAGCTCTGTCTTAATGACTAATCACTGCTTCCTGCTGGTGGATGCTGCTGTCCCCCTCCCACTCGTGTTGTGTATATTAACGTTACCTCAGCCTCATATGCATTGCGTGCCTTGTTCATTTGCCCTAATCTATACCCTGTTACCTTACACGGGGCTGGGGTATTAAATCAAACTACTTGGCTACACATGATTCGCCATATCACGCAGCCGGCAGCCTCCACCAGCCCGACCACCGAAGACATGTAGCAATATCACTGCCAGCCATGACGACCGTAACGTTTTTAATAACTAGTTTGACTTATGCATGTTGGGTGACTTTAAGTTTGCACTGATGGGTGTTCAACTTAAGGGAGAAACCCATACACCAATACACTGTATACATGAGCTTGGTAGTAATGCATTCATACAAAGTAATAAGCGATGCAAGGAAATATACAAGAGTGTCGACTCAGTTCTGAGCAAATCAATCAATTCGAAGCACAACATAGATGCAATCTGTAGTGGAATTTACCTATTATGGTCAGGTTGACGAGAATGTTCCTGGTAGGCGACCTCCCAAAATCGACTCGACAGCGGTAGAGCCCTTCGTCTCGCTCCTCCACTTGGCCGATACTTAACGAAGCGGGCGTCATAGTGGATCGAAAGTGAGCCCGCGATCGAAAATGCACCTCGTCTGCTCGATGTCTGACATTTTCAGTTGCAACTCGAGCGTCGTACCTGTACAATCAGAAATAGAGAAGAAAAAAGCAAAAAAAGATGATCGTTTAGATAATTTCTCAAGCGTTGCTAACTAAAATGGTGAGAAATCAACCTGCATCCAACTTTGAGTCCTAAGGAATGTTTTATCTCTTGCCCTCTTGGCTGCCTTTAATCTTTATTTTAACGTACAAGATGGAGCCAACGGAAGTTGGAAAGGTTAGAATTTCTGAAGATGTGATAGACGGAGAATATAATGGCATTCCTTATCTCGTGTCCCGAGCCAGTTCGTTTTCCCCAAAACCGAAGTGTCCCACCCCTTTTACACCTTTCAGTATCACTGCTAAAATGCTTTCCCCCACGAAGGTACTATGAAAATCCGAGAAAGAACTTCCGTTAGAAAAGGATGTACCCCCAGGTAAGACAAAATTAATTGTGATGGGGAAAAAGCTCCTAGTAATTAAAACAGCAGTATTACACAAACAAAAGGCAATTAAGAAGTATATTTGGCGACACACAAAGCGTTTTTCAGCGACACTGAACGTCGTTAGTACCTCTGCCCGCTATGAATTATGGCCACAAGAGTTCAGACCATCCAAAATTAAACGAGCATTAGCTTTAGCATATATCATGTAATCCACATTTTCTGTTTGTTTCTTAAATACTAATCTTAAGTAATAATAATAAATCTTCAGTACCACGTAAACAAATAATTTGTTTAGTACAAATTTCACTTTGTTGGGCAATACACAAATGTGTTTTCCTAATCTCATTGCATATATATTATAAAGATATTAAATTCTAAATCTAGAATTTGACGGTGTAGTTGGACCACTTACGGCGTTTCAGTATGGCAAATTTTGATTCGAAATTTCTACTTCTCTGTACAATATAAAGAAATTGTATTGTGATAGTAACGTAAGGGATGTAGTAGTAATTTAGAATAAGTTAATCTTTTTAAATATCTTTTTGCGTAAATATTGTAATAAGTCTTCCAAGTGATGAAAATTTTAAATAAATCCTATATCAAAATTACATACGTAAAAAAACGCCTTGTATGACTTTCAAATTTAGCACACTTCCTAGGAAAACTTAGCGTATTAATATGATATTCGAAAGTCTGGTAACTGAGAGCTTAATAAAAAAAAATCACGATTCGAGTATCGATTGCAATAACTGTAAAAACCGTGCAGGGTAATCATTGTCAAATATCGGCTTTTGTTGGAGTGCTACAAACCCATTATTTACACCTTGAGCTAAGTATCAATACATGTCCCTTTAAAGGCTTCTGTATTTTTTTGCACGTTCACTGTGCCTATGTTCCGGCACGTTACTATTGCTATTCCGGAGAGCTATGGGGATCGGCGAAACCTATGAAGAAGAGCGAGCGGTGGGCTATATTGGACCAGGTTTTTGAGCAACAGCGCGTTGGGCATGTTGCTGCCAAAGCAAAAGGACCTGCTAATCAATAGCGGGCTCACGATTGTCGTCCCATATCAACACTCTGCTAACACACAACAGCACAGCATACACACCAAGACGCAATTAAGACACGCGGTAGTGCTTTGGTATGCGGTTCCCCTTCATTGGTCGTGCTGCTTCCCAATCCAGACTTCTGAATTCAAATTCTGCAACAAGAACTAATACTAATGCTTCCAAAACAATTTCTAACTGAACCAGCAATACTATTTAAGTATCTCACCCATGACCCATCCCTTTACGTGTTACTTCAAATTAATTAAAATAAAGGGCATTGCTTGTTGAGCCGCAAGGAATGAAGGGAATGAGGTAAATCTGGGCATTTTATACTTTTTTTTAGGGAAAAGTTGGTGGAAAAAGGCCATTTTGGCAATGTGGGTTCCCGCAATGAAGCCAGCTTGCAGGCCTGACTAGTCCTGATAACATTGGAAGACTACGCTCGGATGGGTTTGTATTGAAATCAGCGAGAAAATGGGCTACTCCTATGCCTTAAACTACTCCCTAAGCAACAGCAGCAGCGCTACATCCGGGATTACCCAAATTCAATAATCAGAATGGGGGCAATTTCCCGACCCAATATCTCTTATACCGTTCCAATAATAATTTGGCCTCCAACACATTCAAAAGTAAGGATTCTGCGAAATTACTCCACATCAATCTTCCTTTGCTTTATGCATACTGTGATACACGGAAACTAAAAAACGTACCAAAAATCCTATAACTTGCTCATTGTACACTTACAGATTCCTCCCCTTTGGAAAACACTGCTTACTAAAACACTTACTGCATTACTACTAGTAACACGGCAACACTACTGGTAAACCGTATATGGTCCCGAACTTGTTGAGGACGAAAAATACGTCCAAACAAGTCCCAACTAAAGTTTTTCGGTCTGTATAAAGTTCCCCGGCTACCAAAGGGGGCCTAAAACACAAGGGATTCCGTCCTTTCTGTATAGTTATAAGAGACGAACCCGAGTTAAAGTTGGCAACTCTTTAGGTAATAACAAGTTATCGGGCCCCCTTGTAACTTGGATAAACAGTTTGCGAAAGATCTTCAAAAATGCAACGCATAAACAATTTTTCCTTCCGTGTACAGAGGATCGTAAATAAAGCTTGAACGGTCTTTTCGTTTCGGGAAATTTAATAATCAATTTCCAAACAGGAGCAACTGGGAAGAAGATTAAAAAGAACTTGCAAGATTCGACTACGACTCTGCGTGAATGCTACCGACCAATATTGGATAATATAGTCACTGCTAGGAGACATTCTTCTATTACCCGATGTCTTATAATTGGTAGCTGAGTAGAAGCTTGGAAACATGAATTTCAAGTGGTATGACTTTGCAGTTCCATGGCAACGCTACAATTTACATTGCGTCGAACTCGGAGACGGAGACGGATGCCACCATAGAAACCCTTCGCTTCCAATTCGAGCTCAAAAGTATCGTCGCTTCTTTTCGGGTCTTTTGACTCTCCTGAACTTGACAAGTCGAAACGTTTCTTTTCTACTCGCTCCTCCTTTTACTTTCAATTGAAATAAAAAAGAACTTGTCTAAAGTAAAAGATCAAGTCACAAGTCCTTGCATGGCTGAACAGCGAAAAGTTTCCCGAAACTGTTCTCCTAAGGTCCTATATCAGGAATACCGGCAGCAAAATAAAAAAGGTACTGGAAACACTTACGAGCGCTCCAAACGGAACAATCGTTCCGAGTTCTTACGAAAACATTCAAGAGGGGGCTCCTTCTTTTCTTCCCCAATTCCAATTTACCCCGCCCTCAACTGCCCTCCTCCCCCACCCTACTCTCTTCCCCCCTATGTAGCGCATAGTATCGTCTCTATGCAACACAAGCCACGGATAATGGAGAAATCTTTATCTTGGCAAATGCATGGCCAATAAAGTGCCTGGCAAAGACTCCTCACCCACCAAATCCGCACCGTTAAAGCGAAATACTGCCCCCAAAGGGGTAAGTTCGGGGGAAAAAATTAGCTACAACAATCTATCTTCTTCGGTTTACAAATCGAAACGGAAAAGATCAACGTTGTTAAAGAATTACACGGTTATTTCTAGCGCCCTGTAAAAAAATAAAAATAATAAAAAGTAAACAATTTTTTTTTTTTTTTTTACAAATGTTGCTATTTCTGGATACGTGGTAAATAGACCCTGGGAAGTGTCGGGTTTTACTCCATTCAAAGCCCTGTTTATTTTGTCATATTCTTGTCCGGTCTAGTCAAATACCCCGAGAGCCTTAAACCTAACGACTTTTATAACTGCAATAGCCACCCAATAACAGCTTTGCATTAAAAAGGAAGTTTAGTCTAGTTTCCATCGATATTTTTCTTTCCATCGTCCGCGAAATAATAATGATGCTCATTATAAAAGAAATTTCAGAAAATAGGTGATGTCACAGGCGTATCTGAAACCGGCACCTATGGTACGCGAGAGCTTTATTTACTGTTTTAAGGCTCATGTATACCTTAGCTGATGCTGCAAAACAATCACAGATGGCACTAATGTTTGTTATTGTTTTGCCGAAGACTTGCGTAAGAAAGTAAGAAAAGAAATAGATAGCTAATTGCCGTCAAAGCTTCTACGCTTGTTTTGATTCTGAAAAGTACAACTTATTACCACAGTCTAACTTTAGCAGCACAATATCCCAAGTCAAGTCGTCGACATTTCGGAACAAGATTTCTCGAAAACGGCTGGTCAGATTTGAAAGCAATCTAAAATTAAGTTGTCTTTTGTAAGCAGCTCACAGGACATATTTTTCCACGATCAAAGGACATATTTTTAGGCTAGGTATTTCTCATCATTCAAACTTCATTTGCATATTGCTAAATTATTACCCATTGGACACAAATATGCATTGGTTTTGCACTACCTGTTAGCAAGCTCAGCATTACTGTTAACTAGTTTTTTCATTAATTGTACTTGTTTTCTCAAAACGTTGTTCCAAAATTCTTCATACTAACGCCTATACCGAGCTAAGGTACTGTACAGTACTCTTAAAAAAAAAACGACCCCAACAAACCATACTGTCCTAATGGCCCGCAACGGCGTTTCTGGAAACAGTGCTGCGAATGGCCGTGCGAATAGCCCTAATGCGGTTTCGTAGTGCTGTTCCCAGACGCACAGTTGCAGGCCATTAGACGGTATGGTTTGCTGGGGTCGTTTTTTGGAGAGTACTGTACATGGAAGTACACACTAATCGTGGTAACAAGCGCCACGAGTTACGTCTGTGGCGTCAGAACCACAAAAAGAGACTCAACTTGGCAAAACCATAAAGTACCAGCGAATACCTACCAAAACATTTTAAATCGTATTTGCTGCTTGTTCAACTGTGCACAACCCCTTCCCTCCCAAGAAAAAGCCCTTCTAAGACGTTCCTTGGGGTGCAAATTCAGTCGACCTTTCCGCTGGAGGAAAACGAAAGCATAAAATGGGAGGTAATCTATTTCTCCGGAAATATGTGTGTAGCCATGACCACATAACATCTGCGAGAGTCTTTTCCGCAACCAGCATGAGCTCAAGTTGTTTTTGGCGTTAAGAGAGTGATTCAAGTGTGTTTACGCAGCCAAAGTAAAGGCGAAGGCGAACTTTCCGTTTGCGAGTCCACCAGAAAGGAAAGGGGCAAAACATTTTCCGCCAAGATAAGCTCCAGTTCCCTTATTTGTTTGATCAATAAATAAATTGTTAATCCTTTCCTTGCTGTCGCCGTTATAAGCAAAAACAACTCTCCCCCCCCGAACTCTAATTCTATAGCTTTATAGCTGCACACAAAGGAGCGTGTCAACTGTGCAGTCTTTAGTGTCTTATTCAAGCTGGGAAAGAAAACCCCCAGAAGTCTCTGCTATTACTTAGCCTAGCCTAAATTAAAAGTTCTCGCTGTTTGTTTCCCCCAATATCCCAATGACGAAACGAGCGCAAAAGGAGCGAAATTTCGATTTGAATGTTTACCACCAGGGGGGAAAAATCAATGTTTGGGGTTACTCAGCTTTTGCCAACGGAAACATATTGCTGCGGGAATTCCCTTTCGGCTTTTCCCGCATACATCTTAGTGCTGTGAATATAAACGCGATGTCTTTTATATGAAAGAGTTGGAGTGGCGGAATGAAAGAAAGGATTTCTACGCCGCCAAAACCAGCCGGCTTTCATGCACAGAAACGACTCCATAACAAGCCGGGAACGGGAGGACATTAGCAGATATTCCACAACTGAGAAATGGCTGCACAACCACCCTATAGAAGCAGCACGACCGCCACTCCCCTTGGCTCCTCTTGCACCTCTTTTGGAGAAACACGTGCAAGGCGCTTTGAAGCGTTAAGGAAAAGCGTTTAGTCATGGAAAGGAAAAGATAAATAAAAAATTAGGTAGGTAGAACTTACGTGTATATAGGAATGTCGGTATCGTTCTTGTACCACAGCACTAGATACAAAACATCCAAGGGAGGAGGCGTGATATCACACGGCAACTCCGCCCGAGATCCCAAAACCGCCATCACGGATGCTATTATCGCTATAAACGAGAAAAACAATACAAATCATTATCAACGGCGATAACCATAGCTGTCCATAACTATTCCCTAACCTTTTATTGTGAAACTAATTTCTGTGGCTCAATTGTTTTGTTTTCTCGTACAGTTATTCTCGTTCCATAGTAAGTTTGCAAGTATTGTGTCAGAGTCCACAATTTCATAAATATCCTTCTTAATAAACTAATAATAATAACATCAAAAATGAAAGTCAAAACACTACGATAAATCTCTGCTGAATATTGCGTGGACTTTAAAACTTTAAAACGTTCTTTAAACTTAACATCGCCAACACATGCGTGAGATTTCACACAAAAATACGTTTCGGGTTCTCATTTTAACCAGCATTTTAATAACCAGTGCATTAGTTAGGGTCTAATTAAGTTTACATGTAATAACATGCATTTTTAATTTTCGAGAAAAATGTACTAAAAACTTCGACATAATATCTATGCATACTAAGTACAGTAATATAGACTAATATGTAACTAAATAAGTATCTCAATCTACACTAAATATAAGATTGCTTAGGAGAATAAGATGGCTTTTCGGAAAGAGAATAGGTCAACTATCCACATTTTGATTTAAAGCTATTTGCGATCGCTTTATGGTTGGAGAGTTGGTACAAAGTACAAAGTTGGAGTTTCATTTTCAATGTGGCAGGCACCGAGAGTAAAGGGCTTACAATAATGGCAATGGTAGCTAATTGCAGACCACGATGTACGTTCTCGAATCACCTGTCCCTACACGCTCTAGACAACTATGGCGTCCATTTACCATGTAGAAACACGCAAATGAAAGGCTACACGAGACACATTTCCTTGCTTGTAATGCTCTGCGTCGTCTAGGTTTTACTCCTCACCATTATACAAGTCGTGGAGCCATCGATTGCCTTGACCTGTGATTCCCTTTTGGAGAATGGTCATGTACTCATGTATACGTTTAATATTCGCTACTTGTACCGCAAGTAGCCTATAGTCCAAACATGGAATACCCAGTCTTATGTAACTTTTTCCCCTTTTCTGAGATATGGGTTAGGTTTTAAGCCCCTTCACCCTCTCGTTACAAGAGTTATTGTAGATACCTAGCGAAAGAAGCTACCTTCTCTGAAACCTAGTATAAGTGTCACGCTATATTTCAGGAAACTATAATTCATTCGAAGCGAACGGTAGGGAGCCTCTGCAAGCCTGGCATAATTAAACATACAGCTACTTGTACTCCCTTACATATTACAAGTTACCGTCCCCATAGGATATAAAATGTGCGTGCACTGGTGCCTGGTTTTTACGCCTCTAGAATCAAAGAATATGTTCAAATGAACCTGTAAAACTCTCGTAAAAAAAACTAGCTAGGTAGCGTAAAACTTTTTCTCAAGAGATAACGCGTCACCAGACGCTTGTTAAGGCTCCCGTATACCTTAGCTCGGTATAGGCGGTTAGCATGGGGAATTTCGGAACACTTTTTTGAGAAAACTAGTGCATTTTATGAAATAATTCTTTTACGAGGCTCTTGAGTTTGCTCACAGGTAGTGCACAACCAAAGAACAAATTTTTCCAATGAGTAGTTAATTAGCAATACGCAAATGAAGTTTGCAACTATAAGAAATACGTGACCTAAAAAATCTGTTTTTCGGTTGTGCACTAGGTGCTAACAAAAGAAAATTTTTGCATTAGACAGTTTTCAAATCTGACAAGCCGTTTTCGAAAAATCTTGTTCCGAAAGTCTGACGACTTGATTTGGTACATTGTGCTGCTACAGCAAATTGTGGTAACAAATCGTACTTTTCAGAAGCAAAACAAACGTAGAAACTTTGCCCGCAATGAGCTGTCTATTTATTTTCTTACTTTCTTACGCAAGTCTTTCGCAAAACAACAAAAACTACCAGTGCCATCTGTTAATTGTTCCTATCAATAAGCTAAGGTATACGGGAGCCTTAAGCGAGGAGCTACGGGGACACTCACCAAAACATAAGGGCCCTCTGTGCCATTTTTGCGCCCCAAACTAAAACGGCGTCACAAACCAAGCTGGTTTCTTGCTACTACTACTTTCTGACAGGAGCGATTGGGAAACACTCGTAAAAGCGAGCCTAAGAGGCCTACTCGCTTTTAAAGCATTCTGAAACAGTTAATGTGTTTGTAAGATGCGTGTTCACTAAGAGCTACGGGTCCCCGAACAAAAACAAAAGCCTTTTTGCCATTTGGGGTACCTAAAGTAAATATGACGCCGTAAGAAACGCACTTTTCTTCTTCTACACTCTAGTTTTTCTTCTTTTTCTTTCCCCCTTTTTGTGGGCCACGCGTTTCTTGAGGGGGAATGACTGGTGGCAAGATACATACGGCAAAGCAGCTTTCTGCAAGGACAACATGAAGAGGGTCTCCGTGGTCCCCGGCTGGTTACAGTTATTAAGCTGATGGTTGGAACTCCTTGATCACGTTTCCGCACTTGAGTCTTATTTGCTGGCGGATGCTTTGGGGGCACTTTTCTTGAGCTTTAGCCAAGCAAACGTACTACACGAAGAAAGAACTTTCATTTTTCCTTCTGGGTTCTGGTCAGAATTGCAGTAATGTCAGACGCGGGAGAAAACTCCCCAGACGAGACTGAAGAGGGACTCTTCTCCGCTTCTGATTGATTCCCCAAAGTCAACATCAAAGAATAAGAGAATAAGCGAGTGGGAGAGTTTCGGGCTCTTCTATAGACATCCGTGCTTTTTGCTTAGGTGCTGATTGGCAAAAGAAAAAAGGACGACCTTGTTAAACACCTCTTTGACAGTTTCGGGAAAGTCGGAAGGAGGGCTTGGCACATAACCACCCTACACAAGAGAAGGACTCTTTGAAGACGACATCTCGAACAGTGGTGCTGATCGGGGGGGGG
>RJJA01000008.1:0-21445 GCA_003724045.1 Lepidurus arcticus | reverse complement strand
TCTTGGGCCTGGGGGGGATCAGGACCTCTGCTCTCGAAAATCCTCTAGAAGAATTTTTCCTTCAACGTCCCTCACAAGTCGTGTTCGCATTGCTGCTTCCATAAGCAACCCATTCCCCTCCTTTTTTTGAACACGTCCAAACTTGGCTTTGTAGACGGTTGAGAAAGGTGCCACGTACTCAAAGAAATTCTTTAATCCTTGTATGTATAGTGTACTCCTTTCTAACTTTTCATGAATATGAAGATCCTCTGCTGCCAGCAAATTTTCGTGCATCTGCATTTTCAGCACCATTTTTACGAATACTCCACCTAATTGCTTCGCCACTTTGGCAACTAGCAACTTGATAAACAACCCAACTGGGAAGGTCTTGCTGTTTCACAATAGCCTTCAGTGTTCCCCAGCTGCCAAGGAAAGCGACAGACTAATTGTTGCCTAGCAACCGTTCCGTGTTTCGCTCTGCAGCAATTTGGCCTCGTGCATTTCCTAGTCCTATTTCCATTACGTTTCAGGTTTTGCCTTCTCGAATACCCCTGCATATCAGGAACACACCTTGACAGCAACAGCACACAGCTATAGAGCGCGTCTTAAGACGTTGCTGTGTTGCACTAACAGCCTGAACTAACTTGGAAACCCTTTTACCTTTTTGGAAACATAATACATATTACATTTGACTTTCTCATATGCTCTGGCACTTACTGGTTACGGTAAAAAAAAAAACACTAATTAGGACACCCAACATTTTGCTTGTTTGTACCTTCCTTTCCACTTCCCATGCTTACATTGTGAGCAGCAGTTGTCCTTTCTAAATTAGCTTTATAATATTTTCACCCATTCGGCAACCTAAATTTCCATTGCTAGTATCGATCAATTATAATTAATTATTTCATTAGTAAGTAACTTTAAGGCTCCCGCATACCTCAGCTCGGGATAGGCGGTTTGCATGGGGAGCTTCGGAACAACTTTTTGAGAAAACTAGTGCATTTAATGAAACAATTCTTTGACAGTAATCTTGCGCTTGCTAACAGGTAGTGCACAACCAATGCAAAATTTTCAAATGAGTAATAAATTAGCAATGAAGTTTGCAACTATGATAAATACGTGACCTAAATGTCTGTCCTTTGATTACGCACAAGCTGCTAGTGAAAGAAAACTGTTGTTTTAATTTGTTTTCAAATTTTTTTCGAGCCGTTTTCAAGAAATCTTGTTCCGAAAGTTCGACGACTTTATTTGGTGCACTGTGCTGCTGCTACAGCAAATTGGGGTGACACATTGTACTTTTCAGAAGCGAAACAAGCGTAGAAACTTTGCCGGCAATTATAGCTTTCTATTTCCTTTCTTAGTTTTCTACACAAGGCTTCGGCAAAACAACAACAAACATCAGTGCCATCTGTGACTCTTTCCGATTAATAACTTAAGGTATACAGGAGCCTTAAGTCAGTTATTCTACTATTCCTAAGTTTAAATATCAGTTACTAAGAATTAATTCGCTGTTATTACAATACAGCGAATTGTGTATTTCATTACATATGTTGTACACTAAACTAACAGTAATTTAAGAACAAAAATACAGTAATGTTATGTTAAAATAAGATCGCAGTAGACAGTGAATGAGACTCTTTGGGTACTAGATTATCTACAATATTAATACACTGTTTTGTATAGAATTAATGCATTCTTACACATACGATAAATGATCCCTTGATAACTAAAGTGGAACATAATTGCAACGCTTTAGCCGCCATACACTTTTCGTTTCTTTACAAGCGCCACATTAACACTAAAAGATATCATTATGCGCAATCATCACAACACTTAATTCCATGAAGGCATGAACTAAACCTATTTGTATACCCCCCCCCCCTTTTACTCGACTGTCAAAACTCAATTTGGCATCGCTACGGTCTTCCGCCAATAAAAGTTATAGGGTACGCCAAACTAACCCCTTTCGCCCCCCTCCCCCGCTACACATACACGCGGACGGTGCGGTGGGCCTTTTAAAAGTTTCTTCTTCTTCGCTTAAGCGTGGTCCGCGGAGTTCCGTGAGAAATGATCCCCCACCCCCGTCCTCATTGACAGTCTGAACATCTCTATATGCAAATTGAGTGAGAAACTGTTTCTTTTCCGATCTCCCTGTCTAAAAGTCTCTCTTGTTTAGGACGGTCTATAAAAAACGCATCCTATACTCGCAAGCAATAAAAAGTACGGAAACGAGTTTTTGCCTGCTTCTTTCTCCCTTTTTAAGAACAAAAAAAAACAAAAAAAAACGACAGGCAACCCACAATCCGTCTCTGTTAACTACTGACGACCCACATGCTGCTCCTGTGGTATTTTTTTCCCTTGAAAAGTATACCTTGCTCAGGGATCGGATTCGAAACTGACTTATTACGAGCCATTAATAATTTCTGTTCTCTCTTTTGGGCCACGTCAAACCGCAGGACCAAGTTCCAAGCGGTTCTAATGACAAGATTCATTAACACTCTTCGGTTTGGGCGAGTTTCTTGTCTCTTCCCACGCACGTCGCATTAAAACGTAGCAGCTATTCATAATTCGATAGCGTCTGCTCACGACGACGACGAGAACCCCCTCCCCATTACATAAAAGGAATGGAAATCGAACCCTAACTTGGAAAACCCCAAAAAGAATATGCAGACCACGCAACGCACCCTGGCAAGCTCGTAAAAATTAGCAATGCCTTTAGCAGCAGAGCATATTGCTGGCGGGGTTTGCTTGGTCATTACTGGCACGGCTAATAAAATATGGAACAGTCAGTCACACGTACCCAGACTTCCGTTCTTTTACGAAATTAGAGCTAGGGTTTTCTCAGTCGGAGCAGCTGAATTACGAGAATCAAAAAACTCCCACTCACGTTGTTAATTTGCTCCGCTCAATACTTCTTAAACGCCGCTTACTTAGTAAATAACTATCTGACTTTAGAGTTCTTTTCAAAGGGTTATTTCCAACCCGACAACTTGCTTGGATCGTAAAGGTACTCATACCTTTACCTTTCGAAAAAAAAATTTATTAATGGAGCGAAAAGTTCAACGAACTAACTTATTCATGTGAGAGATTATTTCTGCTACATTGGGTCGGTTTCTCCTGGTTCCTTTGTGTCGCAATGTTACTTGTGTATTTCTGATTTTCTTTGCAAATATTGCTTCAGTTTGCCTAAGGAAAAACAGATTTGTCAATCAACGAAATTCCTCTAGTCAGAAATTTTGAAATTTCGACCTTTGAACGCGCAGCAATATAGAACGTAAAATAATGGAACCCTTTTATTACTGCACAATAACGTTGACATAGTTTCCTCAGAAAACTACGCCAGCAATCTTTAAAATTTAAAAATAACTGCAAGGGGATTAATGTGAAATCGCGTCAGCCAGAATTCCTCTTTCCTCGTTACAATGCTTTATGCAGCTATGTTTGCAATAACATTAATTGACGGTCTGAAAATCTACTGAATTTTTTGTAAAAAATAAAATATAAATATACTTGAAAGTTTTGCAATGGCATTTGGACTGTACGCATAAATAAGCATAAATACCCAGCCCATTAATTACTCAAATCGATGAGTAGAGTGCACATCGAAGACGACTCGCGTTACATCCCAAATGTTGATCATAGTGCGTTGTACACGAGTAGATACTTTCTGTGTTACACGAGAAATACGAATCCTTGCATGTCAAAACTTTCGGTAGCGCGGAACTACATAAGTAATGCTAATTGTGAATGTACCAGCCATGAAATAATTATAGTTTTATTATTTTAAATTGTAGAGTAATGAATAACTATTTGCTAGCACTATTTGAATATTGGATCTGTTGTATATTAAATAAAACTGCACAATCATTTCAAAGTGATTAAGCTCGAAGGTTGCGGTATAAATCCAAGGAAAACAATTAGTCTGACGTGAACGCCTGTTTTTTTGTCTAGAACTTTTTGTATATAAAAATCCTGTTGCATTATGTAAACATTGCCGATGTATCTAGTGTCTTTTTCCAATAAATCTTTTTCCGAAAGTCTGATTTTTATTTCTTTAAAGAAAAGAAAAAAAGTGTACCACTTCATCCCACATTTTCTTCCAGTCCGTGTTACTAAATCTCTTCAGCTCTGCCGTAAGCAATTTAAAGAGAGAACGAAATTCGATAACGTCTATGATGTACGAGATCGACGACATTCGACTCTATAAAGTAAGTAAAAACCGTTCCATAGTCTTCTTACGTTAAAAGGGTCTAAGAAGTTGACTTCTACCCAATTCTCCACGACATTCAGCTATGCTGGCACGAAAGCCGACCCAAAGTGCAACGAGCTGCAGCATTATCAGCTAATGGGTCCCTTTTTTAAGCAGCGAAGATGCTGGTACTTTACACTTCCCTCTCCTTCCTGGAACATGTGTTCGCATTCTCACAGAACAATAGAGTTGCGTTTCCTAACCCATTTAACTCCAGAACTCCATTACTATATACCTCTGCAGCAATACTGGCTCACTTTCAACCCTTTCTGTTTAGTTTCCATTATTTACAAGTTCCGGAAATAAAGAACCAAGCAAACTGCTAACTCTCGCGGTAATCTGAAAAAACTGCAACCTCAAACGTAATACTTTCCATTACCCGCACAAGCATTAAAAGGGGAGAAGAATCACTCCCACGGTCCGATTCACATAGAACTGGTCATTTAAATACTATAATTTCGGGTAAAATTCAACTTAAAAAACTGCGACTCCGCTAACTTTTTTTCTTTTTGGTCGCTGTTGAGTACCGGCTCAACGTATCTTGCTCCATTCACAACTGGCACAACTTGAAAGGAAAGACGCCAGCCATAACGACAATTGTAACCGAGCAAGTACAAGTCCATGTAAGTTTAAGGGGCCAGGAACCGAAGTCGCGAGGAAATGACCGTATTGAGTGCTGACTTGAGTCTTGAGCGCCGTAAGCACTAACACCGGGGAATAGTGCAAAAGGGTGGGTTGGGTCGGGTTGAGGGGCTGTCCCCAAGCCATCTCTATATGTCCGGAATTGCTCCATGCGCTTTCATTTAAAATTACACTTAGCAATTTAATGCTGCCATTTCTATGGAAATGATCTATAGCGAGAGAGAACATTTACCTAATGGACTCACCCATGCTTCTACAAAGAACACACTAAAAAAATAAAAAATCCCAAGTTTGGCGGGCGTCCCAAGTTGCGCTCCAATGAACCTTAAAACGTGACGCACTCGGAAGAACAGAATTTTCTGCTAATTACCTAAATGCTTCCAGTTCCTCAATTATCAAAACCTAACTATCTATAGACCCGAATTTGTCGGGAAGTCCGAGCATTAGGGTAACTTGAATGTGGAATGCACCCTAATCAACCCCTGAGAGGAACCCTCACTATAAGGTAAACTGCAACTGCAGTAGCAAAAAAAAAAAAGTCCAGATCCGTAACTACCAGCTGTAAGGCTCTCTCGATCCTTCCCTTTCTTTAGAAACAATTTCTCCTATTTATTTCCTCAACACACCTGACAGCTAGTTATTGTTTCCAGGGACAGTTACCGGGAGGCGGGGGGCTACGGGGCGTTGTTTTCATTGTTTTGCCACAAAAGGATGCGATGTAAAGATTCTCTTCGATAAAGTAGAATTGCGTTTCCGGGCTATGCAACTACTAGGGTAGAATTCAATTACGTCATTCCCTAATCAATGCTTGTAGAGCAACCCCTGAAGGGGTGGGTACAGACAGCAGGGTACAATGCGATGGGGTTTGAGGGGGTCGGTCTTCCTGTAAGCATGCAGTCCTTGGGGCGTTCTATATGGCCCTTCACCTGCTTCATTGAGGGTCCAAGTCTAACAAAAAGGAAGCGCGGACACACGGCGACCTCCGCGAGCCGCATAGCGCGGAAGTATTATATGAAAAGGGAGAAAAAGAGCGAGAGAGACAAACCAAACCCCGACTGTCTACTGCGAAAGACCCGTGGACCAACACAGAAATACACCAGTGCAGTGGGTCATTCTATAGATACGTTTTTTATGATTTCTGGTATTGTATTTCCCTCCTTCCCGCGTAGCCCCGCAAGACTATATGTGGCAAAGTTTTGGCGGGGTTAGAAATAAATAGTACGCGACGAGGACACTTGATTAACGATTTCTAAGGCTATAAAAAGTACCACCTCTCAGTACCGGTCACGTTCCCAGGGGCGAATATATGGGCGTAGAAAAAGCACAAGAGAGGCTTAGCAAGAGCCGCGTGGAGGAGCTGGGAAGCCTATAAGTCAGTCCAACATTTGTGAAAGGTATTTCGTGAGCCAGCGTGACATGTCTTTAATATATTTCCCAGCGCTTTTAACAATGCGATAGTTTATTCGTACAACCTTGAACACGCCACATCATCCAAATTAAAAGTCGACTCCCGAGATACAAACCCGAGTGCACGCAACCCAACGCTGCAACACAGGGCCCTAAAACTTTATAGTATTCAACAACGACTTTGCACGTTTGATTTTCATCGGCCGCAACACTTCCTGTAAACACTTTGGGAGACCTTTCACGATTTCACGATCCTCCACGGTACGGAAGGCTGGACACTGAATGTCGTATAGAAACTTCGGCTTGCCTTCCGTTTTCGCCAACAATAGAAGCGGCTAACTGAAAGAGCTGTAAGGTAGTTGGCTAAGAGAACGTAAGTTCTGCACTTGCCATAGGTGGAGCAGTGTTCCGGCAGTAATAGGTACACATATTTTTTATTTATTTTTACAATAAATAACGTGGCAGAATAGAATCGAACAAAAGTGTTCCAATAAAATATTGCAACATTACAATGACCACTTGGTAATATTACAATACTAGTACACAATTGGGAGGCACTTTACTCTATAAATTTGTAAAATTCAATAGCATTATTGGAGTGGTCTTACAATTAAATATTGAGATACACATATTCTGTTGTAGAATTACGTATTGTAATACAATCTGGAAAAAGTGCAAGCGTTATCTTCTGTGTAGTAGCAGCATATGTACACTGTAAGAAATTACTCCTGTTACAATACCAACATAGACTTCCGCCTAGTTTTGGTTTAAAATTACTGTAAATTAAGGTTAAGTAAGTGTAATCTTTGTTACCATCTTATAATCAAGAACTTGTTTGTATTGCTACAAGTTTAAGTAATGAATTATGCTTTTATGTTGTACATGAGAACTTTCATGGTTAGTTTTACAATATTTCATTGTCATAAAAGGTAGCAGGTACCATACAGTTTGAGCCAAAAAATCTTTGAATAAAAAAGGAGATTGTGGGTGGGGGTTAAGTTTTAGACGCCTTAAGGGTTCCAGCAGCAATTAAAAGTTTTGGAAGACGCACCTCTCCTTCTGCTGCTCTCGTATAGGCCTCTATATCTTGACGTATACGGGAGGAAGCTAAGTGCTGTGTAGAGTGTTCCCTCTTTCTTGGCCATGTTTGGGCTTTTACAACTTGGCATAATGAGTTTGTAAAGTGAAAATCTCCGGGACGATAACCCAGTCCTGTTACAGGGGAAATGGAAGCTTTTCTCCCCTGGTATTTTATATAACTTGAAAATCTGTTTCTTAAGGGTAAAAAAATCTTCTTTATAGCCATTTATATATAATGTCTTCATACTAAAATTTTCTAATTTTCTTTGAATGGGTTCTCATGAAAGTCGAAAATTATCCTGGAGTTTAAAGTGTAATAAACGCATTTTCACTAGAATTTTTTTTTCAAATTTGCATAATTTGTTGATTCCTAAGCAAACACGCGATCTGCTAATGAAGTTCAAAGCGAAAGTTACCTCGCAAAACAGGAGTTGTTATTATGAGCTCAGACTACGCGTCGTGAGTAGTCTACTCTTCATTTGCTAAAACGCTACAAGGATTTTCATCTCTAATCGGTTCAATTAATTTTTCTACAAATAAAATGTTCTAATTTGAACATTTTTCTTGACAAGAAAAATGTCCTAATTTGGGTTTATATAAATTCAATGCTTTTCGTGCAATAAAGTAACGTTCATTAAGGATTTACTAAAAAAAATCATACAAAAAATTAAGAAAAATTCAGCATTTCAATTTGAAGTGATTTAAGTTTAATCACTGGAGTTTTAGACACACTTTTGTGTAGTTGTTAAGTTGAAAAAGGGATACAACTCATTTGAGAAAATACGACGACTGCAAACGGCTAAAACATAGACAATTTTGTTTTATTTTCTATAATTTTTGCGTTATTTATCGTTATTTTTTAACACTTTTATGTACTTGTTAGGTTGAAAAAAATTTAAAATCGCCATAATTTACTCAATCAGATTTTGTTAGAGCAAAGATACTGACCGTATAACTGCATTTAATACTGCAAGATATCCACCAGAAAAATTCCCGATCAGCTTGTAACTCCAAAGCCAGAGAATAAACGACATTGTTGCTTCGTACTCTAATCAATTCACCCGGGAAGAAAGCTAAATGGCAAAACGTCCCCAATTTTACCTGGTCCCTCTATGGGCAAGAAAACGAAATACTCATACAAGTCATGCATAACATGCGTTCACTTTTCTAGAGTTATCAACCTTTGGATCTTGATACTTTCCAAGTCGTGTGGTCCAAATTTGATTAAAGCTACGTAAATACGTCGGAAACAGAAGCCAAGGAGGCAAAAACACGGATGTTTTTTTAAACAAAGGTCTTGCACGACACGAACAAAACTCCTCGGAAAACGACTCAAACCCAAACTCAAACACAAAAAGAAGTGATGGCATATATCCGCTATGTATAGGCTGCCAACAGCTCTTCCTTAAAAAGAAGAACAGTGTAAGGGTATCGTCAATACCTTAGCTGGCCCGACTGGTTCCCGACGTCGTAGAGTATAAAATAATACAACTGACAACAAAGGCATGCAAGCGAGTCCGTGGAGCATGTAAAAATACTATTTTTGTTCCTTTCTACCGTTCTCTTCTTCGATAAAAAGCGTGGATAAATATAGCTGGGTGTGTTTCTCGGTCCCTGTTTTTACGCATAAGCAACTAACTCCCATACACATCATCGCAAGCTCACACCTTCCACCATGTTTGCTTCACCGCCATGAAAGCGACCCTGAATACAGCTATAGCTTCCCCCCGGCAAATAATGAGGAAAGGCTTCTATAACAAGGTGGGACGGGGGACAGACACACTACGGCCAATCAAAGCGAACGTGAGAGAGAGAAATGGGGAAACACAGTACAGTACAGTAGGCTATAGTTCAGTACAGAACAGGACAGGACTGTGAACGCCCAGAAGTGTAAGAAAAGGTCAGCTTTCAGAGTAGAGCTTTTGTAAGTAATGAATAAGGTGTCGGTCTACTCATCATGCAGCGAATAATGAACAGCTGCCATACACAAGACTATTCAAGAGTCGGAAAAAATCCAAGCTTGGGGACTTTGATCTCTTTTATACTCTTCTAATTCAGGGCTTCGGGTACTAGCAATGCCTGAACAATGGCCTTTATACCCGTGCTAAACAAAGCAGACAATAAAAAACCTGCAGAGGGGTGGAGTCACACGCCAACATTTCTTCCCTTTTTCCTATATTTTTTTTTCAGAATAATTAAAACGCAGAACTTGAGACCTTGTAAGTGGGTTCTCCGTCTTAACGGTGAACCTTGGTGACCTTTATATACGGCAGGCAGACAAGGGGGCAATTTTGGAACCCGTTTTTATGCTGCACTAAAATCAACAAACTCAAAATTTTATTTTTTTATTTTTGAAGTGGGAGCTTCCTTGGAAAGAGTTGGGACGTATATGTATAGAACGCCGTACGAGTTTTGAATCGATAGACTAGTCAATGAAAATATACTAACAGCTGTGCGAGGAGGCACGAGACCTGATAAATTGAGTTTTAGGCACTATTCAAATCATATGGAAATTTCTCAACAACACCATACCAGCTATAATCGTACTTTTAAGCATGCCGTCAGGATAAAATTACTTCAAGCTCCAGTAACGACACCTATACATTTCTTAATAACTCGATAACTGGTGGGGCCGGGGAGGGCAAAAAATTACCATCACAACAGGGGAGCCTCCATGAGAAAACTTTTTCAGACCCATTAACGGGATCTGTAAGTAATCAAATTGGACATTTGGCATACCTGCAAGAGTGTAGTGATCACTATATCTAAATTTAATCTAAACCTTCAGAGAAATTAACTTATACTGCAGTAAACAGACACTAAAGTTAGCGCAATGATAAGATGAAAATTACCCTTAAGACCACGGTGTACTGCAAGTAGTTGATAATTTTTGTCAAAAGATGGCACTGATGTCATACAATTTCTCTTTGTAATTTCATAAACTTTAAACAAGAAACTAAAATAAACAGAAATACATCATTGTGTTATTAAAATAATTTTAGACAAATAATTTTTCAATCTACTTTACCTGCTGCTTAAGATTTTGATACATGCTCTACTTAACATTTTCATAACTTGAACACTATGGAAAAAATTATTGAAGCCGATATTAAAAATTAAAATCTGCAAATAAAGTTCATTTATACATGCCATACATTACTGTCACAATAAAATTTCATTATATTGCACAGAGAATGAGAATTTTTTAATCATAACGTACCATGCTGTAGCACCATAAGGGGTTCCAGTACACTGTGGTCTTATTACCCAGGGCACACCGTTTACTACCAAGGGCACAAGTGTATACCGTTTGTTTGACTCTGAATTACGGTCACAAATCTGTAACCTTATACATTTCTACTCTAAAAAATTATCAGGAAAATACATATAATCGAATAAATATTTCGAAATTACGAAAGCGCAATTAATTTTAGAAAATGCATTTAAGCAAATACTTCTTAAACACTGTACAGTGCTGAGCAAGCCCGTACCCAGGATTTTTTTCGGGGAGGGGGGGGGGGTTACCCGAGAACTTGAAATCCTATTTTCGTGGAATACCATCTTTCCGGTAAGGAAAGGGGGATACGAAAAAGGAGAAAAGTTATCGCGTTTTCGAGCTCCAAAACGGTCAAACAAAACCAAAGCTCAATTTGAAATAAACTCAAGTACCATATGCTAGAAAAACGTATATTTTTCATTTGCGGAAACTTTCGATGGGGGTTTAAAACCCCCGACCCCCCCCCCCCTGGGTACGGGCCTGGTGCTGAGTATTCTATTGAAAAACGTTCAATATTTCACGATTTATTTTCGCCAAAGCGTGACTACTTTATCTTCCGAGGATTTAGCGTTTCTGCACTAAAAGCAAGACGACTATGTCCAGTCAGCACACTGTAGCTACAGGCGTGCGAATTTGAAATAGGAATAAGAAAAAAGCTAAGCGATCGACTTACGTTCATCATCGTCAGCAAAGATTTCGGTTTGGCAGTAGATGGATGCCGGGATTAAGGTCAAAAGCATTAACCTCCAAGCTGTCAGCATGGCGACGACGCTGATGATAACGACGAAACAACGACGACGACAAAAGTCACCTTTCCCGGTCTTTTCGAGCTATGACTTGCTCGACGCAACACGCACACAAGTGGCAACAATGAGTATCTTCAGAGCACAAAACACGATCCAATCCCTAATTTCTTAAAAAGTTCCTGTTTTTTCCCTAGAAAAAGAATGGGGTTCAGCTTTGTAATCTCAAGGTCCTTGTCCGCAACTCGTAACATTGAATAAACAAAACAGTAAAAAATGAAATATAAAATCCGTTAAGGATCAAGCGCCTTCACTTGAGCCAGTCGATGTTCGACGAAGTAAAGAGAATCGTATCGGGTACCCATAAACTATTACTATGACGATACGTGGGGCTCTTAGGGTCCCCGAAAGAGGTAAATGTCGGGATCCTCTGCACAATGATCAAACGGGATGGCGAGTCATTTCTTCCTAAACAGAATCGTGTGGCGGGAAAATATAACGATTTCCGATAGAATTTTTCGTTTGCGTTCGTTACTCTCACTCGCTTTTCTTTTTCTTCTGCTGCTGCAGCTGGTGGTGTTGCTGTGGAATACACTCGCCAATGGATAAAAGGCAGGGGGAATTACACTGCTTAAGACAGGCGTCGCGCGTCAGATAAATGAGGCTCACACATGCACGTGTTTTGGCGCCATATTAAGACTAAGAATGCCCCAAGTCTCACCGCTCGGTCACGGTTCCAGAGCTGCTACTGCTTCCAATTCTGGTCCCACTGACTTCATCGTGTTGATTCCCATCAGGGCTAGTATTTGAAGACGTTTTGTTCTCCGGCGTTTCTCCCGCTCACTCTCGCTTTACACTTTTCCCTTGCCTCCCCTTGACCGCTTTTGGTCTGCTCAAAGTACAACGCATACAGAGAATCCAATAAGTTATAACGGCGAGGGGGCGCAATCCCACTCAGCAGGCAACCACCAAATAACGCACGTGACTCGACAGGTTTAGCAGCAATACCAGGACACGACCATATTTCGGCTATCACCTAAATCCACAACAGAAAAAATTATATAAAATGAAAACATGCTGTAATTTCTTATCTAATTAAATGCATCCATTTTGTAATCCTCAATAAAATAAGAGAATAATATTTCTTCACTTTAATTGGTTATTTCTGCACGATACCTTTAGCAAATTCAATTTCTTTAACTAATTCAACACCTTTTAAAATTTCTTCCGCAATTATTTCCGCCAATATCACAAACAGTTTTAAGTTCCTTTCCCAAATGTATAAACTCTTTAGACTTTTTAGTGTTCTCACAGATTTTCCCTCGAATTTCTGTCGCTATTCGAAGGTTTTTAAGGCCAGTAAGTTTGAAGTTTAACTAAAATTATCTTACCTAAACAAGGGTTACTACATCAAATCCACCAAGGATTAGGGGCGAAGTTTAGCTTATTAACTTTAAAAGTTGCAAAGGAAAGAGTTATTATGTATAGTACTTCGGGTACCGGAGAGGTAGAAAAGACCAGAGGTGCGCATCCCCCCCCCCAGGCCCAAGAGGCGTTCCCCCCCCTCCACTCGTACAAATTCCCCCCCCCCAACATTTCGAGGGGGGGGGGATTGAAGGGAATGGCCAAGAGGAGTTACTCCTCACGACCCCCCCCCCATCAGCACCACTGGAAAAGATTAACGCTCTAATATACCACAAGAGCTCCAAAGAAGGGGAAAAGAAGAAAAAAATGGAGAAAAACTCGAGGACGAAAAACAGGCCACACTATCTCGTAAAGTAGCAAGAAGGTCCCATGTTTTACAGCATTTCTTTTTTGTTCCTGTTGGAATAGAGCCCCGGTTTTTAGGGTGGTTAGCCTTAGCACATCCTATAACATGGCCGGCGGATGCAAAACGACAACGCTGTACGGCCGGGGCCGCGGCACGTGGCGGATAAGGTCCTGCACAAATGATGTCGCTGCTTCGGTTTTCCCCTCCGTTCCTGATCCTTCCCTTAAATCTTCCTATTATTTTTCATTTATTCTTTCTACAAGGTCTTCCGCTGCCCTTCCCAACGCTCTTTATTACTTTCTTCTCTCCTCCAGGTGGAATATAACCTTTCCACTATTTTACCCCCTCACAAAAATGTTATTCGAAGGAAAGCACAACACGTAGCGACATTTCGTCCCACCGTGCAAGAAACCTTTCACGATGGGTTTTCTTTCTCATTTACCATCCTGCCTCCTTTCCTTAATTGCCTCTAACCCTTCTTTCTTGGGTCCTAAAACGCAATCCACGGCACACACATACACAACGAGTTTCCAAATCGAGCATGGCGTGTGTGGTCTCTTATATATATACATAGATACACGCTGTTCGTTCTATACCTATAAACAAATTATTGGGAGTAGCTGTACACCACCAGGATGTGAAGCGCACTTCCAGTACATCAGGTGGGCCCAACAAACTATCATCAAAGAGTCGTAAACCCAGCATGGCAGGTAAATAAAATAAAAGTAGACGGCATTCAGGAGCTCTGTTTTCGTAAGTAGAACAGCAGTAACTAAAGGCCCATCTAGGGAAATATTCTTTGCCAGCTCATAATATAACCGCACAGAAATACATTTATCGGAAGCCACGCAACAACATTCCAAGCTACGCCTTTCAACAAACAGCTTTAACGGCAGAGTCTTCTGGATTATTATTGCCAGAACAAAAACAAATGTTCAAAAAAGTAGCACATTCAGTATAAAGTATAAAAAATAGAATATAACTTCTAAAACATAACGGAACGGAAACAATACCTTTTTAGAACAGAGACAAAAAGCTTCTCGCACGCATTACTGGATAAAATAGCTGCGGCAAAAGTATCTCTCGAAACTCGAATACAACTTTGGCCATTAAAAGGGCAGTCTGGGTTTAACTTGCAACCAAAAGTGAACTGGGGGAGAAATATAGGGCCCAGCAGGGTGTTCACTGCAACGCATTACTACTGTCGGAAGTCTCGTCATGCAGTCCCGCGCGGGGCATTCAAACTTTCTGATAGAAATGTTGCATGAGTCTTGCACAGTAATGCTTCAACGACTCCAAAGTTTCGACACTCCCTCACTCTCCGCACGTATCTTAAAGCCGCTCGGACAGTGATCGCATGCTACGTATTACGTATACATCATTGGTTTCATAGGAAGAAGCTTCAAAAAGGAAGATTTAATCCGTCCAACCAATAAAAAAAGACCTCTTCACCAGAAAGACAAAAATCAGGAGTAGCTCACCAAACGACAACTTTGAGGGCTAAGGACCTCAAACGTGTCGAACAGCCCCTGCGGCATCATTTCTAAGTCTTTGCAGCCGCAGAAATCGATACTTAGGACAGATTACAGAACTAAACATGACGACTGATAACGCTGAAATCCGAACCTGTAAACCCCCAACACTGCAGAAATACTAGAAATTGGGAAGGAGACAATTATCTGCTGTATCGCAGAACTTGGAAACGAAACGGACAATTCTGTTTTATATCTACCTCTCCCAATCTAACTATATAGTGGCGAAAAAGCTCATAAAATGGGACGCAGGCCACTTGCAAGTGTTCTGACAAAACCCATGGCCCTGTAAGTGCAGGGGAACAAGCCAGTCTAACGCAGGAAAAAAGAGTTCTTAAATCAAACACTCGTGCAAATGATGACACTTGCTTCCTACGCGCTCTTCCTCCCCCCTTAGCTGGAAAAGCCCACCCGTAATTTCATTTCCCTCTTTTTATTAAATAAAAAGTAAATAAATTGGCCAGCTCTATTCATGCTCGCTTTCAATTTTCTAAGATTTCTTGGCAAACTTATTTATTTCTTCACGTTATGCCGAAGCCTAGACCAAACAATGGAATTTCTATGAAAGTAATATTTCTACAAGTCACACCGGTGATATTAAGTGTGGGGTAGCAAAGCTTCTCCAGGGACGAGCCAAAAGTTGACCGAAGAAATCTCCCGCCATTTTTATATTACTTGCGTGATTTAAGACTATCACGGCAAACATACATTACTTCTGACCAAAGATTTACTACATTAGCCGTGCCGTCTTTCCTCCTCAATTCCACTTTTTTTTTAAACAGCACTTTGTCACTTTATAAAACCGAGGGGTTATTACTACACTGTTGTTTTTTTGCGAAACTTGTCCATCTTTTTAGCACAAGTTTTATCGCCCCATCCAGGCAGAAATGTTTTCCAGTACTTCCAGCACACACTGGCTAATAAAAGTGCAAGAGAAACTGGTGGAAAACGACCTCTGCCACACGTGCCGGCAGTACTAATGGTGCGCAACTTTTCCTTAACTTAATAGCTTCTTCATAACTAACTGTCTGGCGATTAACTTAACTTTGAAGCGAGTTTCTCTGAAACATTTTTCACAGCGATAAAATGTCTGCTTCCAAGCTAAACTTATTGCTCCATCGAAAACAGTAACGGGATTTACTTGTAATAATCAGAAACTTGCCAACTACATCTTTCCATCTTACCTCAGTTTTTCTTATTTCTGCCTCTCCAGTATAATAACGTGGAAATAAACTGTAATTCCAAATTCCGTCCGATAATAAGTTGGTAACACTTAATCGGTTGAGCAACAGTTTAGAAATTGCGTCCCAAAACGAATATAGAAAGCAACTTTCACTATTAAAAGGTTCTTCTTCCACGTAAGAATTGTCGGGAGTATCAGTACTTGTTATTTCTGCGAGAGAAAAACAAACACTACCTCCGGACAAACAATTGCTTCCGAAAAACACACACTTACACAAAGTTACTACGATAAACTTTTGCAGAAGGACCCACACCACCAATAATGCGTCTGGGGTGCTTGGTCGGAGCAGACTGTCTAAAAACACCCCCGGAGCTTCCGCCGTATACCCCTTCTGCCGGAATACAAGCTGCGACGCTCGACCGGCGTCGATCATGCTGGCTGCGTCGAGGTCTACCGGCGCGTTGGCGTTAGACCTGCACGTGGGACTCCGTACACCGTCTGATAGTAGTGCGGGAGCAATATCTGCATCCTCCCCGTAAATACAAAGAGGTGGTGGTGCTTTTCCTTAAATTATTTTTTATTAGCTAATGGGTTGCATGCGAGGGACCGAAAGTACCGAGACGATGTGGGATTTTATTAGGTACCGGCACAGTCCAGCACAACATAGTTAGCCAGTTTGAAAGTCCAAATCAGGCAGGTGAACACAAATGCTGTCATTTGGATCAGGGCCAAAGGTCACACTAGGGGAAACCTGAAAAGGAGGTCAATGCCTAAGGTGTACCTGGGTCTCTCAGGGTCGCCGTTACCATAGCTGTACTGTACGAGCAAAAACACCCATAGACAATTCCCCGACCTAAATGAAGGGACATGCTTTTGGGGTATTCTATGCTCACGCACGTCGGCTTTAGCCGTTACGAGCACTCTAACCATAAAACCGACATCCAATAAGCAATGTCACACATCGAAATTTCAAAAATCCCGCTTATTTCACAGCCAAATTCATTCTTATAGCACTTTTTGCCCTGAATGCCACAAATTCACTGTTGCAACACTCAATTTTGTGCCACAATTGTGTGGGATTCAGTGCAGAAACTGCTGTATCAGGGTTCCCAGTTGAAAACGCTATTACACTACCTTCTATGTGTCGATACAGCAAACCTAAAATTGGACATCGAACTGTATGATTGAAATACAAAGACATAACGTTAAGGCACTTTCGCTCTCGGGTTTTGCAAACTTACAAGTATAATGTTGTAAAAGGCGCTATCTAATTAACTAGGAAATTGGGTAAATTTATTGGATAATCACGGGCCTGTTTTGCACTGGCGAACGCGACACAAGGACGACTCAACGTCCTTATGTCGGGGTTCGTAGTCCTTAAGTCGGGGGACACCGTAGTCCTGTGTCGAGTCGCCCTTGTGTCTACGTTCTTTTGCATACACTATATTCTGACCACTTGAAGGGCAATAGCCACTGAAAAACACTCCATTTTAGAAAAATACAACACCAATAGTTTCGCGTGACAACTTTATTTGCATTGTACTGTACGCAGATAGTAGTCATTTGGCTACTAAAACACATACAAAATTAAGAAATAGGTTCAGATACATTTCTGACGTCATGCATGTATCAGTGTTTATGGTACCCAGAGCTTTGCTTATGTCTTAAGCACTGAAGTGAATAGTCACAGAAATGGTAACTGGCGCGGTAAGCCAAGCCGTGACACGTCCGTGACATCACGAGCTCATGTCAAGGACTCGTGGATGGCTAATCACACAAATGTGAAACTAAGTTCCTCGTTCTTCGAATAATGTAAACCATTATACGAGCAGCCACTAAAACGTCAACATGTGATTCTGGTAGCTATTAAAATGATGAACAATTCAAAATTCGTAATTTTTTTACCCCTTAAATTCTCGGTGTGACACATAAGCTACACTTTTTTTTGTCATAATCAGAGTGGTTCCGTCCCATAATTTGCTTTCTCAAAGGCAAACACGCTATGCCACCCTGCCGTCACAGGTCACACACTAACCCAAGTGTAAAAGAAAGGAAATAACTGCATTACTTAACAGTTTGGTGCAGCACTAAATAATAAAGCTAATTACACAACTGCTTTATTATTTCCGAATTTCTAGCATTGATAGATTATATACCAATAAGATCAACAGGAAAAAAGTGGCACGATTCAACAACATCAAGTGGTCATGTTCAGTTTGCTCGGTAACTAAGGGACACGATACATAGTGTATTACCCTGATTTTTTATCGGTGATTTGAAACAAGGAATTTTCCGACTAAGAAATCTCGCAAGAATGAAGGCTCTCGTTTTACCTTTTAACCGGTTTGATGATCAATGTAGTGGGTCTTTGTCGACACGCTTGGATTTCATTGTCAAGTCATAGGCTACATGTGTTTAGGACTCGTTAAGTCTCGCTGCTGAATTTCCTATATAGTTTCTGGCATTGCTTCGATTCATCACGAAAGGGGACGTGGGGGCTGGGCAAAGCATGTCAGGTGCAGGCACGACACATTTTGACCTCGCCATTAATTACATTAATTGGGAATGTGGTAAGCTCCCCACTGTGTGTGGGAGGGGCCGAAACCACCACAACAAAAGCAATCCAGAGATTTTCCTACAACAATCGACGATGATTTCGGCTTCCCAAAGAGACCTTGAACGGTATTGCGGCGAACGCACCGAGTACGAGAATTTACACTGGTTAGCAGCCAACTATGGAAAGTCCTTACCATAAAAGCATACAAATTGGCCTAAAAAAACCGTCCAAACCGGCTGTCATTGTGTCTAACCAGCAACACAACAATGCTTTCCACGGGGTAAAATGTTGGTGGCGAATGTCATTAGCAGGTTCTTTTACAGGGATATAAGGGGTCCTCTTGAAAGGGAAAAATAAATAAATAAAATTGCCTATCCGACAGAATTTTTCTTCGATACATTTCACTCCTAAGGCTGACAGCCTGGCACACGATCTAGATAGTTATTAAAAGGGACAATTTTTTGCATTTATCCCCCCCAGCTTTGGCGATATATATCCTATAACTGATTCAGCGGAAAACGGGGGAGACGAAGTTTTTAATGCCCAACTTGGTACAGTCCGGCGAGTCCTGGGGGTCCCCACCAACGCAATAAGCTGACAGCTATACTCCTATGACGATCTTTTTTTTATATATATATGGCGACTTTTAAGGCATTCATGAAAACTGCCACATCCTCCACAGCTGACTCCATTCTTCCTCCGGGGAGAGCCAGTGACAAAGTCTGTGCTCTTCACATTATTAATTCCTGGGTTCTTTTTGTCTTTTTCTTTTATATTGTCCACACACCCATCCACATAAGGTATGCAAAGATATGTTTTTCTTAGTCAGCCCAGTCTGACGGACAGCTTCATTAAGATTACGCTAAAAACTCGGCCAGAACATCAATTTTCGTTCCCGTTGAGTGGACTCTCAGCTTATATGGGAATGAAACAATATGCTTCACGTTGAAACAACCACGTGTGTGAAGGCGAAAGTTGTATAGTATTCAAAGTGACAGTATATAGAATGTAAGTTATTGGCATAATTCCTGCATAGGAAATTTTGGCAAAAGGGATTCGTAGGTCGCACGATATCTCGGCACCGTCTTCTGTACCAAGAAGGATACGCAAATGTTTACTACGACTCTGTAACCTGCTGGGCGCTGTCCCACTGTAATCAATATGCCCGAAGCTTTCTCTACCACCTATCTGTTGTCTTCTAACAAGACATGTGCAGTAATTAACCAAGTTGGCTTTCAATTCTTAGCTCTACAGTTACAAAGAAATTACCTTCCGGATTCCCGAGTTAAAATATATAAACAAATATGTGAGCTACATGACGGTAATTCTAATGGTAAATTCCGTACAGGGATGTGGAGTAATTAATAAAAATAATAGGAATATTTAATAATTAGAATTATTAAGTATTACATTTTCTTATATTATGATATAGGAAAATTTAAGTTTTTCCATGTGATAATGTAGGAAAATTTAATACTTAAAGGGCAATAGCCACCGAAATCGAATTTTTGAGATACTGATTAATTCTTCTTATAATACTACGTTTTTTCTAAGAATTGTGACTTTTATTTCAAATTTATCTTAAGCGAGGTTCCCGAGTTATCAAACCATAAACTTTTGCCATTTCCCGGGACGCTCCAGGCGTCCGCTTACGTCACAGAAGTTCATATTTTTTAATATGATTAATTCTAATAACTCAACTACTATTTCACGCACAGAGGAATGTATTATATCACTGGAAACTAGATTTTGTACTCTACTTTTTTAGTTAAAGTTATTTTTGGTGCCTATTGCCCTTTAATAATATAAGTGGAATAATAGATAATATCAAAGGAAGTCAATAATTACTTATTAATTTCTATAAGAATTACTTATAAACAGCTGATTTAAAAAGGCATAAAAATAATGCCCAGTACCAAAGTTAAGATGGACAAGTAAGAGGATGAGTTTTTTTGTTCTTTTTATACCTTTTGAGAGTATTGAGACATTATTGGTTAGACCGGATTCCGAGGGTGCAAACTGTGCAGAGATATCCACTTAACACGGAATATACAGTTTTACAATTTTTGAGTACTCGCGCTAAGCGAGGACGACATTTACAGTAAAAAATAGTATTCTACATAAAGCTTGCCAGATCCATAGTATTAAAACAGTTGAGATTTTGTTGTTCGTGTAATTGGCATTGTAAATTTTCACGAACTTCACTCTTTCGAAAGTTTAGTTTTTTCGGTTTAAAAAGTTTTGGGAGTTTTCCTCTGTTTAGCGGAAAAAAGACCCTCGCTGAAAAAGTATGGTTTCGCAAACGTTGAACTCGAGTTAATTTAGTTGCTGCAAAACTTTTACTTCCGCAAGGTCTGTAGTTTCCCTTTCGCGAAACAATTCTTTGTCCTTATTGGAAACTTTGTTGTGGGTCCAAAGTCGTTACCAAACTACCCCAACATATACTTCTTTGTTCTCTAAAAACTTCCCTTTAGTGGCTTGGACAATTACAACTAAAGTTTGCTTGAAATATATACCCAACGTTGCTTTTCCACATACACATTGTTACTTATTGTTACCTGTCTTCAGAAGTTATTCCATTGTTTCGAAAATTTTCCTCTTTTTCGCAATGTATATCACCTCGCCAAGTGAAATAGGCAGAGCGCTTCCCTTTCGTAAGCAGAATACAGTGTCTTAATTTGCGTTAAAAATCGTACACTTTATTTGCGATGTAAATATCCAAGAATTGCGTGTAGGCGCCACTAATTACAAAGAGATAAATAAATATGAAAATATTTCGTATTTATTGAAATTTGATGAAAAGTCCACAGTGTAAGTAATTCTGCAGTATTATAATGAGTAAACTACAATAGTAAAACGAGAACCGTAGTCCGTTGGTTGATTTATGTTATCATATTGTATATTGCAATAATTTCTAATAACTTAGTTTTTTTTCTCTTGCTAAGTTCTTAAAGGGCAATAGCCTCCAGACAAAGCGTATTGATATTTGATGGATTTTTATTGTACACATTATTCTAAGAACGGG
>RJJA01000798.1:0-11237 GCA_003724045.1 Lepidurus arcticus | reverse complement strand
CCGTCCAATAGACACCCTCATCGAAACTAAAACCATATAATCCCAAAACTTCTTGGTTTTAGTTAACCTTACCGTCAACCGAGAAAACCGTCGATTCGCGCGAGATTTCAACGAAATGAAAGTCAAACTTGAGAATATTTGACGAATCACAACCATCAATGATCGGACCAGACGTTTTGTACTCATCCCGGGTGGAAGTAAAATATTACATTTCCTCTTTGGTACAGCGGGCGACGAAGATATCGAGCAAATCGAGCAAACAGCCGAATTGATGGCATGACCAAACAAACAAGCAGCATTGCTCATGTCCAGGAGTTACAAGCCTCCTTGATCCAAACCACCCATGATGAAATCCTACGAGATCGTGGAACGCTCCGTAACCTAACTCGAGCAATTACCTTTGTTGGACAAACAATGGACAATATTCGATCAAATCTTCAAATGTCTCAACATAATTCCGAACAAATGTTGATTGAGTTGTTGGGGATCACCGCAGCTACGGCGAAAAATTCAGACAAACCTACGTCCGACTAATAATCTACTACAATACCTTAACGATGACCTCACTTCATTTCGATTGGACGTATTCCCAAACATCTCTTACCTCCAACCAAGGTCATCCCCGTACTGCGAGAAATCGAAGAACACTTGCCACCCACCCGGTTGGACCATTATGACCAACTCAAGAACAAATAATTTCTGGGAATTATATACCACCGTTAACGTTAAACCGCCTCTCTCCACCATGGTTTACGCCTGTTCATCGAAATATTTACCTCCCCCCAACAAAATGACTTCGAGTTGTACCATTTCTCGCCTTTCCCTACTCCGGTTCCGGATTCCGACATGTACGCCTCGGTACAAATCGACCACCTCTACCTGGCTGTATCCACGGATCTAAAAAACTTAATGGAACTTCATCAAGATGATCTAAAAAACTACCTACAATTGGATAAGCGATGGTGCTTAACCCAAAATCCGATAGTCCGCCATAGTACCGCTACCTCTTGTCCGATTTCCCTTTTGTTGGATGACAAAACTAGAATCAACAACGAATGCGATACGAAAATTATTCGTCGGAGCCGAATCACCTTACTTCCGGTAGGGGAGGGTAAGTGGTTATACTCATCGCCCATACCTACAAAAATTTCTCTTCTTTGTCCGCATGTTTCGCTAACCTCTCGAATCTTAGAAAAACGGACTGAAACACTGGGAGTAGTATTTTTAGTATTGTCACCGAAATGTACCATGCAGGCGCCTACGTTTTCGATTCCAGCTACCCACTCCGAATATACCAATGTGCGATAGCAAACCAGAGAATTAAGCCTGACACCTTTGACTCCCTACTTCAGGAATGTCACGATGAATCCATTTGAGTCTCATCAATTACCCCAGATTAAGGAACTTTTGGCTAATCTTAATGTCACTGATGATTGGGAGGTCTCCGCTGCCAAAATGAGGGAAGCTGTCGCCCAACAGAAGTTACTTTTCCTGGACGGAAATTCCGAAATCCGACACCATGTCTCGTCACAACTTAATACCTATCTCGTGGTCGGGATAGTTTTTCTTCTTTCACAGATCGCCTTGGTGCATACAAACTATGGAGCTATTTCAACCGACGAAACGGCCTAACCCAGGTTGAACAACGAGATTTGAACCAACGTACGGCCGACCTCCTAGAAGCTCTGAAAAACTTGATCGAGGAATTGAATGCCCTGAAGAGCCGGAATTTGGAACTAGACCTGGAAGTCGGACGCCTAACCACCATCATGAAGTTGGAGTCCGAAGTGGTCAAAGATCGATTAATGGACTTCGAGCAGAAATTGTTCAAATAGTTTGAGTTGTTTCGTGTTACTTTTTTTTCTCTTCTCTTCCCTTGTGTACTCTTTTGCTACGGGACGTAGTTTTAATTTTGCGGTGAGCGATGTAAGAATGTGATTTTGTACTCCCGCTTGCTTTTGGTTTTCCCATTTATCCTTCTCCTCTCCCACTAGATGTCGTACCCAAAATCTGTTACTCCCTTGTCCCTCCTGTGAACCAATACCGAGAAATTCCTTTTGGTATGAACGCACTATGAAGTGCGAGTTAGCTAATTGTTTTCCCCGCTGATGGTTGGAGATCAATCTGGACAGTTGGTCTTTATCATTAGTGGAGTCGCCTTAGCTTAGAATCTTGTCGGTGTCGTGATCTATTGTAGTGTACAAATAAACCAGTTGAACCGTTCAGAGTCTATGTCCTTCTGCGGTTACCTGCAACCGAATTCTATGTCCTTTAAGGACTTAAACTTTTATGCCCGGTTACCTTTAGTCCACGTTCTAAGTCCTATTGCTTAGATTCTAACTGATAACCACAGCCTCTCCTTCTGCCAAAAAGAACCTACTATAATTTGTGAGAACACTTTCTTACAATACAATAATACGGAAATTTGAATAAAACTAGCCGTCAATAGCCGAGGCCTAAGATGGCATTTAACTTTAAAAAAACACGCAAGTCAGAAACCATCAATAACTTCAAAAACTACACCACCTAGTAATAGCCGACTTCGACGTCAAATGCTTCTATGAAAAGAATAATTCGAATGTTTTAGCAGCAGCGTAAACAACTTGTGTCAACACAGGAACATTCTTAGCTACAACAACCTTTGAAGAATCCAGAACGCTTGGAAAAGGCTGCTTGTTCACTGAAAAGTTTGCTGCTCTGGGCGGAACCTATTTGAGAAGAGAAACGAAAACTAACTATGAAAACAATGATCTTATTATCAAATTAAAGCTAGCATGCACTGTACAAATAATGTTTAAATAGCATTAAGCTCAAAAGTATTAAATGAGAAATAAAAACAAATTATTAGGAAAAATTAAACTGTGGAAAGTACTGAGGTTTTTCCGTTTTTCACTTTTCTAAACGTTTGTTAGCAATAGTTTAACCGTTACAACGTGACACGGCTGCAAAGCCGAAACAGTTCACAAACCGCGAGTTGCACTGTGGGGGAACTCAACAGACAGCCTGTTATCGTTCTTAAAAAATGAAAAAGTCTTAAACTCTTAAACAAGTCTCTAGGTGCTTCGGTTAACTTACAAACTCAATTACAAAAAACTGACTTTTTCTTCGCGCCATCGCCCGATCGCCCGATCGCCGTAGCTTGCCGTCCGGCCGGGTCGAGACCCGCGCCGAGAGCCTTTGGGCAAGTTTCGGTTCGGCTTCGCAGTCGAGAGCCCATCCTCTGGCAATGGGACCGCACGAGGCGGTTCCCACTATGCGGGTAACGCTCGCTGAATGGCGAAGAAAAAGTATTTTTTTTTTGTGATTCAGTTAACCAAAGCACCTAGTGACTTTTTTAAGCATTCTAAATAAATATAATAGTAACGACCCTATGAATAGAAGGTACGATTTTGAATTCGCTAATAGGTAAAGACGCTAGGTCTCCGGCCAACTGTCCCCCCGTGTTATAAGGATAGGGAAATTTGAATTTTGGACCAAAGGGGCGGAGCTAAAACCACTAAATAATTAATTACTCGGTTAATATGCATAATTGACATAGGGGCTCTTCAGCCAGATCACTTCATTTGGTCTCTTAACATTTTTTTAAAAAATTTTGCACTTGACTACCCCTTTAACTCGCTTATTCAATCATGATAGTAAACTGTTTCATTTAACTGCGCTCTCTGAAATTTATAGGAATGGAAGGGGATTTTAAATTAAAATTAATTTTAAAAATGTAATTATAGAGAGCAAATTTAAATTCCATTAACTAACGATTAACCAACTGAGAAATGAACTGTTTACCAACTACATGTAAACATGGTATTTTAACAAAAGGTTTAACACAAGCTGTTTCTTTATATACTGGTAATTTACCCTTAGTGGTTCTAAATTAATAATAAATTGATAAAAACGACGAATTATTTGCCATGTAATTGGCCCTGTAGTTCGGTAACAAAGGTGGCACGACTATATCCACGTTATCCACGTTGCCTATATCCTCAAGTTACTGCCGTTAATTGTCGACTTCAAAAAACAACAACATCAAAAAAATATTCTGTTTGGATTTTTCTTTTTGTATCAAAACATACCTGAAAGTCACGTGGCTATTAGGCAAAACGCATTCCTTAACCTCTTCTTTTTCATGTAACAACGAAAATCACGTTGGCGCCAATAAAACCATTTCCATACCTTCAGAGCCCAACTTCTGAGAGACCCGTTTCCACACTGGAAGTCAGTTTTGACGAAAAAGCTTTCAAGGATAGTCCTACCCACTTTTTTCGTCTCCACTTCGTCGTGCCAACTTCTTTCGTCAAAAGAGAAGCCAATTAAATAAAAAAATCAAACTAATTAAATACATGAAAATAGTCAGCTAATAACCATCTGTTGCTTCTCATTTTCCATGTCGGATCGTACTTGGACCATTGCTCATTATGAACTTGCCTTAACTCCTTGCAACACTCGAACCCACTCCCCAGTAAACATAAAAATGAGGAAAAAGGTCATAGTTAAGCCTCAATTTCGTATAAGTACTGGATGGTATCTTACTTACTACATGTCCGGAGCTTTCTTCAAACATCATAAATGCTTGTAGAATCAGTTTGGTGCTGCAATGGAATGTCCAATCGGTTCCAAAGTTGTGTAAGGTCAAACGTTGTCGGATTGTATGTCTCGGTGGATTACATTCTATCAAAGGAAAGGTTACAAGCTAACGTAATTACATTTTCAACCCAAATGTACCTTCTCATGTAAGTAAGCAATACCTTGAAGGACCTCACGACGAATCCCGGCAATTTGGATTCTTTTTAAGACTGTTTCGATCACCGCATCGGAGTTTGCTGCAGTTAATTGACCTCCGTCCACCCATTCCCTGACCTGACAACCTGTAGCTGATGGATTCTTATCTTGTTCCTTTTTCCTGTGAAATTATAATATAGTTGACTCCCAAAAATCACCGTATGGAATTGTTCACAAGCTTAAGTCAGTTGTCTGTTGAGCATCTGCGTCCACGCTTCTGGAAGTCCAACTAATTCCTCTTTTTCATTGCGAGTGACATGCAAGGTTCTTATATACATACATGCAAGGTTCTTATATACCGTGGTGTAGTTATTGCTGAAACCGTTTTATTACTTGGATGGTCACTGGTACTTACGATATTTAATAAAAGGTGCTCTTATTTTGCCTTGGGAATTATACCACTCATATACCCGGTTTGTTGTTATTGTTCCTAGGCCCTTGGCTAACTCTTCACTAGCCTTTGTCGGGGCGGGGCCAACTAGCATCATACCCACAGCAAGCCACAGAACGTTTAGCGGTCAGATCGATAAGGTTTTGGTAAGTCTGATCCTCCGAAAAGACGTCATTTATTAGTAGTAGCAATAGTGACAAGAGGCTAAAAGACGCCTATTCGGAGGAAATTTACCCCATTAATCCTCAATATGTGGTGCCACCTCCTGGTAAAGAAAGCGAATATGAAGCTTAGAATTTGCAGGAAATTAGGACTAGGGTACGTTTCTTGACGCCTTTTCGGATGACATCCACAAGCTTTACCTAACCAAACCAAACCTAACCTAACCTTAGCCTAACCAAACCTACCCTAACCAAACCTACCCTAACCAAACCTAACCTAAACAAACTTAACAGAACCTAACTTAACCAAACCTAACCTAATCCCTTGATAAAGAAAAACATGACATGCCGTAACTGGGAACTACACTAAATACAAGAAACGTCAACATGACGTTAACTTGGTGAACATTAATGTCAGTTAATTCAATATTCATTAGTCCACGTTCCCAAACAAAAACTGCTCTCGACATACCAACTTACCAACAGCACGACACATAACGGTTAGCGGTGAGATCGGTAAGCTTTTGGTAAATCGGATCCTCCGAAAAGGCGTCCATTAGTAGCTTCCGCAATAGTGTAAAGTGTTTTTGAGTACTACAAGTAATGGCATCCAGCTCATATCAAAATGGGGCATCTAGGGAGGGCGACTTCGAAAAGATTTCTCAGACCGTTGGCACTAATGTCCAAAAGATATCACAAAATGGTAATTTTTATAATTGTTTGCTTCAGGTTCTAAGCTTGTTATTTCTTAGTCACCTCCATGCAACGTATCGTTAACCAGCTTGGAACGTCCCTAGACAACCAGCAACTGCGGAACCAATTGTAACTTTATTAAAATGCTTAGATAGATCTTAAGTAGCCATTTTTGTTAGACATCAAATCACCCACTATACTGGTCAACTGGCTAAAGATACCAATAAGTCCATAAAGGACTTGAACAGTTTGCCGCTACCCTTCTCTTTGTCAGAGCAGGTATTGCACCTTAATTGCCAGTTGTTCCTTTGGTCTACATAGGCAAATTTCTCTAGCGGTTATGGAAGCTGCAAAAAGAGCGCCTGACAAACGATTTTTCTGCAGCCTTACATAGTTTTCAAGATACACAACGCATTGCTGCCACGAAAGAGAAAGAAGAAATCAAGAAAGCTCGCGCGAACACTTTTGCTGATAATTCGCGTAGTCCAGATACGCTAATAAAGTTCGAAGGAGAAGATCAGCGTCGGACGCAGATTCAGCTTGAAGATGATGTGGATATGGCCATGCTTGAAGAAAGAGAACGGGCTATTCGACAACTTGAAGTAATGAATGTATACTATATTGTTCCTTTAATTCTGATCTTCCTGGTATGTAGTCCGACATCGTGGATGTCAACACCATTTTTAAAGATCTAGCGACTATGGTGCATGAGCAAGGAGAAACCATTGATTCTATTGAAGCTCACGTGGAAGCGGCCCAGCTTCGTGTGGAAGAAGGCACTTCGCAGCTAGGAAAGGCTGCAAACTACCAGGTACATAAGAACGACTGTAAAATTTGATACTTTTCTAGGTACGTGCTATATTTTCTAGTCCAAACTCCGTACACGCAAATGCATGTTGCTTATTATTGGCTGCGTCGTGCTAGCCATCGTTATTGGTATAATTGCTTGGCAGGCAAGTTAAGCGAACGTACTCTATGTTATACATTCCTTCGCGAACTTGGTTTCTGCCCTAATACCTGGTATGACTAAATGTAGATAAGTCATTTGCTATGTTATATTTGGCGTGTATCATTTATCTTTTCGATATACATAATAATTTCAGTGCTTCATAGCCGCTTCCTTTCGTACCCAAGTGAAGCTTTTCACTTGCGCTGGAATGAGTTCGTTTCGGAACCGGAAATGATCTGAAGGGCAATGCATGACAAACTCCAGAAAATCGAGAGATCGGACAAGTTCTTCTTCGGGACCTTTCATAACGAAGATAACTCGTATGATTTAACTTCTACAAAATTTGACTTACCAAGTATGTAAGTGTCGGAATCAAAGCCTGCTTTTGGCGGAAGAGCGCTTTGAGTAGGAATGAGCCACGTAATAGCGGCACTTTTTTGCGCGTACTGATCTTGTAACATTCCGCGAATTTGAGCGTAGAAAATATCGCCGCCTTCGTCCATCAATGACACAATATCACCGATTTGAAAGTAACTACCCTATAAGTATAAACAGACAAGTGTTGGGGTGCATTTGAGTCGTTTGCCAATTACCTTGTAGAATACAGATTCGCACGTTACTATAGTCGGTGTGGCAGCTGGGGCTTTGAAGACGTTTCTTTTGAAGATACTTCTCCGACTCTTCCCTTTCGCAATAGTAAGTTTGCCTCCGACCCCATTTCTTGATTTCGGTGGTCTACCACGGCCAGGTCTTGTGCTTTGACGACTAGCAACTTGAGCCTCCGTTTCTTCCGATTTCTTTGTCGCTACTGACCCATTTTCCCCTTCTTTTTCTGGCGCAATATTATCTTCTTTTGAAGTGTCCTCAGTTTTTATGTCATGTTTGTTTGGTACCAGAGCTGGTGTGGAATTCTTTAAGATATCCGTGTCAGGGGTAAGAGGTTTAGAATTTTGGAAACATTCCTTGCAAAGTATACTCTCGTCTTTGCGGTGCCATATCTCCGTCGAATCCACTTTACAGTTCCAACATATGGGCTTTGCACCAAGAGGCATTTCAAAACGCAGAAAAGAGAACCAAACGTCCTTACTTATGAGAAAGTAATTTTATCCAGACCAAAACATGTATGTAAAGCAGGGTTGCCAGATTTTTTCTGAGTCAGCAAACCAAAGTAACCTGAAAAACAAACCAATTTTTAAAAAAGTGTTTAAAATTCGAATTTCTAAAGCAATTGCTTCACTAATTGTGGAAAACGTCTGCGATAACACCGCGACCTATTTTCCTATTAAATTCATGTCGGAAAAATCTTCAGGATTAAAGATACATCAATAACAAATGAATTGTATATCTTAAAACTTACCAGCACAACGGATGTTAAAAGTTACGGAATAATCATATGCGCCCAACAATAACTACGTTTTGACTGTATCGAAAAGAAAAGACTGGGGCATGACACGTGCGTTACATAACTGTAAACACGTGAACTAAACACAGGCAGGGGCGTCGCGAGGGGGGGGGTGCACCCCCAATAGTTGACGATTTTACCGACTGTATCATACAGTCGGTAAAATCGTCAACTACAGTCGGTAAAACTAAGCTCTCCCCTCCCATGGAAACCCCCTCGCGACGCCCCTGAACACAGGAACTAAAAAGACGCGTATCATCAGGATCATACGCCATATCCAATCACCTTCCGGAAACCTTACGAAGCGCGAAATACAAAACACGAATGCAAAAAATAAATAAAACAAATTAGGAGCCAAAAGCTAATTTATCGAAACGTACACTAATTTAGAGAGCTTATTCTGTAGCCTAGAATGAAATTGCGATGCTTTCTCCAAACAAACCATAAACAAACCAAAAAACCAAACCAAATTTTCGTAGACCAAAGCCTTTCAAAACAAACCATTTTTCCCATTTTTGGTTTGGAAAAAAACCATCTGGCAACCCTGATTGTAAAGCGCTTTTCTAAAGTAAATACGAAACGCGAATGCAAGTTTTGACACAAGTCCTCGAGCAGGATGTAGATAAACCGTGAAAAGCGAATGGAAATTTTAAGCGGAATGCGGGGCTGAGTGTTATACCTAGGCTAGACGGGACAAGTTAATTATCAGCAACTCCAAGTTAATCCTTATAACTGAGTTAAATACATGCAAATTCAATGTCTTTAACTCATGTAGAAGGATTAACTCGGAGTTGATTATCACTAACTTGTCCCGTCTAGCCTAGGTATTAGCTGTGCAAGTCCTTCAGGACCTAAGTTCAGGACTGCCTATCAACACTCTTCAGAAAGCTAGTTAGTCATTGTCAGAGGAAAGAAATTCAACCTCACTGACTAAAAATCTAGGTGAATCTACCCTACGTGCATTTTATTTAGTTAGTAATGACAAAATACGCAAATGGCAACAGGCTTTATAGCTAGGAGTGGGAGAACAATAACAGTTGACTGTTATGAATGTAGAGAAATGAGATGGAGAAACTCAGGCAAAGCCGTTGTTATCTAAATCAGGCACTGGTTAATAGGATTATCAAGGCAAAAATTGTATTGTAAAAAAACTTGGTTACTCTGGAGAATTCAAAGTGTTCACTTGTGCGCTGTCAAAAGGATAAAAGGGAACTGCCCTGGTAAAAGAGAAAAGGGTAAAAGGAAGAACAGAGTCAAGTACACGTGGCATTGAAAAGGACCGAAAAGGTTAGATAAAACGTTCAGTGTTCATATGGTCCTTCCCTTGCGACTCGTTCTTTCTAAAGTTCGAACATCCTCCCCCCTAGAACCTGAACCAGGTTCTACAACAGATAGCAGTGGGAGGGGTAGGACTTCCATCGTGGTATGTACCGGCACTGGAGCTGTCGGGGGCCTGGAAATGCCAGGCGGGCCGTTGGCGTCCCATACTCAGGGCCGTCTTAACACCCCGGTGGGCCCCTGGGCCAAGTTCCAAAATGGGCTCCTAAACAGGTCGGGATGGGCCCCTAAACAGGTTAGGATGGGGCCCCTGGGCCGGGCCCACTCGGCCCATATGGTTAAGTGGGCCCTGCCCATACATCCATTCAGTATAATCGCTGGATAGGTCTTGTCAAAATACTGGTAGAGGTCTGAAGAGTTACGGCTCGAATCTTCCCATCTCGACCTGTCTGTATGGCAATAATACGTCCCAGCTTCCAATGCAGGCAGGTCACGTTGTTTCCCTGACGAGTACGATTTCGCCTACCTTCAGCAGGCTGAGGGACCTCCCCCGTGGCGATATTGATGAAGTTCTGTCACATACTCCTTGGTCCATCGTACCCAAAAACGTTGTTCAAGACTCGCGTAATACGTCTTCTTCCTATTCAGTTCAAAATATTTCGCTTCAGAAAGGGAACAACATAATCGGCTTCCGTTCGTCCCCAAAGGGTCACTTACGGCGTCTACGTACTGGGCGTTGACCAATCGCTGATTCGGAGTAAGGCGAAGTGTGCGTTGACCAATGTTAATTATGGGGATCATCACGCTGTTTTCGTGAACACTTAGCAATGACGCGGGACTGATCCATTCTTTACCAGTGTTTCCATACAACGTCGTCGGGGTACTGATAGTATCTGAGACTGTTCCTGGTACCTTTGCTTCGACAAACACGAGTGTACCGGGGGCAATGTTGACAGCTTCCGCGACGGTTAGTGTGCCATTGATGTTGGGTTCATGTTAGTGTTAGGTTTGTTAGACGGTTCATGTTAGACGGTTAGTGTACCATTGGTGTTGGGTTTGGTGCATCCCCAAGGGACGCACAAAACTTCCATCGACGCTACGTAGGTCTACTCCAGTGGTCGGTGTCATGTCGTTGGCCAGAGGTCTCGCCGCCTCCGCTCGAATGACGAGTGCGTCATATCCACCAATTGGAGGAACAGTCACCTGGACCAAGGGTGGACCCTACTGTAGGCGTTTTCGTTGTTCATAGATGGCATCACGAGCGCCAGTGAATTTGCCTATAATTCAGGGGCAGTTAATATCCTTTCGTTTCGCCAGATGGCGAGTCAGGCAAACAAGCGGGAATTCAAACTATGCTTGCATCAATGCATACACAGTGGCACACCGTAGTGTAGTACACAAACAAGCTCTGCTTTATTGTTGAATTTACATTGAATTTACGCACGGACAAGGCTCGTTTGTACTAGACCGATTTGCATCGCGCGCTAATGTCGCGAAAGAATCGTGGGCAGTGAGGTACAGGAAGATTCAAGAGAAGCAAAACGGTCAGGGTCAAATAGCTCCTGTTATAACCGAGAACGGACCCGA
>RJJA01000796.1:0-12618 GCA_003724045.1 Lepidurus arcticus | reverse complement strand
GAAGCTCAGTAAAGCAGCTTTCGGTTCAACTTTGTGTGCTGTTTTAAAGTTTTGAGAACTGAGTAGAATTGTAACCAGGCCCGTGCCCAAGGTTCAAACCCCCCCCCCATGTCTTTTCTCCATGACGATATCATATACTACCCCCAACCCCCCCGAACCAAAATCCTGGGTACGGGCCTGATTGTAACGCTTGCTTTCCCAATCTTTTGCTTTTATTGTTAATTTATTCCTCTCCACATTGCTCCAGCGTTTCCAAATCCGTTGGAATTTTTCTTCTGTGACCAGTTCCACAAATTTGATTCTAAAGTTATTCCAATGAGTTTCTTGGCTCTCCCCCGGAAAGTCTTATTTGTGGTACCCAAGCGTTCCCGTAAAATTTCTGTTTCCAAAATTGTGCGTTTTGTTGTACGGTCTGTAATTCTTGAAATAAAAGCCAAAGATTGTAACATTTTTGCGTGATTTTTGAAAAAATCCGCTAAAAGGGGTGGGACCTCTTCAAAAGGGACGAATCCTATTGGTGGATTCGGCCAAAAAGGGGGCGTGGCTCCTTTTCGGGCTGGGAAAGCTTTTTCAGGGCTTTTCTCCATGAGGAATAACGCTGTATCAAGGGGGTCCCCTTGAAAAATCGTCGAAAAATGAGAGCCTCGCCCCTTCCCCTGTTCCCAACTTCCCTGCTCGCTTTCCTATCCCCAATATTCGAGCTCGTAATGCCGAAGCATTACAATTTCGAATATAGGAAAATAAGGTTGCTGGGAAGTCATAAGGTATAGAGAGAGGAAGCCATTTTATTTCCGTTTTTTTCACGAAATAAAGTGCCTCGACCGGGGATCGAACCTGCGACCTTCCGATCACAAGCCCTGCGTCTTACCCACTCGGTCATACGCTTATATATAAATGGCGTTGAAACTTCTATAAATCCAACATATGAAAGTAAGCTGGTCTATGTGTATGTTGATAGTGTTCCATCTATTGTTCGATTTATACAAATTTAAAATCCTTCTAAAAGGTCCCTTGAAAAATTGAGAGCCTCGCCCCTTACCCTGTTCCCAACTCGGTTTCCTATCCCCGATATTCGAACTCGTAATGCCGAAGCTTCATAATATCGAATATGGGTATAGGAACCTTGCCGGGAAGGAATTAGATACAGAGAATGGAAGTTGAATTCTCCTTCCCGAGAATGGAAGTTGAATTAGTATTTAGGTTTTTACGAAATAAAAATGCATCGACCGGGTTTCGAAACGAGGACCTCTCGCTCACCAGCCGTGGGTCTTATCCACTTGGTCACGCGGTAGTTTTGAAACTATGTTGAAACTTCTATAAATACTATTCTTGAACTAGTGTATACTGAGAGTTCGTCTTTTGCGCGATTAATAAAAATATGACAGTTTGCCTATACCCATATCTTGTCTTCTCTGTATGTTTGTATTATTATATAATAGACTATGTATTGTATTTCTTTGTCTGTACTGTATTTCAAAATTTAATACAATACATCCTTACTTAGTTTTAGTTCAGGAGTTAAAATCGTTAAAAAATAATAAAATGATGATGGACATGTGTTTGCTTTAAAGTATTTTTATTATAAGCTCAAAGTTACAATACAGTTTTTCAATTAAATTTTTCTATGATCGCTATGGAACCGAACAGTTGGGCAGCTCTAAGATGTACTCTGAATGACAAAATGCCAGGACTTTTGCAGCGGTTCTCTAACAGAACCATCAATATACTGATAGAATGAAGGTGCCAGGGTAGTTCTTGACACAAATATGGCGGCAAATTCAAAGGCAAATATGACACTAACAGCATGCTGCTTTACTCGTAATACACCCGATAAAGGCTGTTCGTTTTGAACCGGCTATCACGTAATAAACCTTACTTTTAAGAACGACAAACTACAAGTCCAAAATAAATACACTCCTTTCGTATAACTTACAATGGAAAGAAAATCAATCGTAGACGTTCTTTCAGAAATCTTTTATTTATACAGTTAAGCCATATATCTTGTTTACACGAGAATTTGATCAAGTGAATTCATCGTTAACTCGCAATTGTTAATCAGGGCGAACAGTTTAAAACCCAAAGTCATCTACTCGAACTGTATTTACCTTCTGCGAGAACCTCTTTTTGTTTTCACTGGTGTGGGATAAATCAAGGATCATGTGACGATGCTATCAACATCCCAGTTACAAACTTCTGTATCTCATATGTTTTTAAACAACCCAAACCCATCAAAAACACTCCCAACACGGTCTTCGCCCTTCCTTTTCCGCATCGCAATCTCTTCATAATTCTTCGCTTGCTTAAAACGTCATATTTCCTTTCCTACATCTCCACCCAGCTATTACAGATCCCAGACACACACCTTTTCTTCCACTTGTAATTTTCCAGCGAATGTCACGGCACAAGGACGTGTCATATAAGGGATGTGACTGGACTTTTTTCAGTTTTCTTTTTCACTCACAAAATAAAAAATGGGCCATCAACAAATTTTTTGTTTTGTTTTTGGAACGGCGGAGAGAGGAGAAGGGGGCCGAGACACGTGCAAAACAAGGAAAAGAGATCACAGGCAACAAGTCCCAGTTGTAAAACATGACGTTACACATGAGTGACAGGTACTGACAACCGCAGTCACTTGACTGGCTCTTCCCACTTTTTTGCATACACCACACACACCAACATTAAGGACTTGCCCCAATTAGTAAATTGTCCTATTTCTTCCCTCACTTGATCCATAACAAATCGGGTATGTTGCTTTTGAATCCCACTTCCACTGAAGGAATAATAGTAAAGAAAAAGAAAAAATCGCCGCAATGAGGTTTTCCTCCGCGTCAGGTGACCTGTACACTATGCACAGCACAGTCAATTGTTAAGGGACTACTGTACACACTACTATTTACAGCCATGGGCATGGACCACACAAAATAAAGGGGGGGGGAAAAGAATTGCGAACCAACAACGGACAAAAGAAATCGATATCAATAAACACCAACATAAACTGGTGTTGTCCTAATTTCTACTCTATAAACGCCCCCCTAATTTCTTCACATACTGAAGAAAGGAGACACGGCGAGAATGAAATAAAAAAGAGAAACGGGTGAGGCCAACAACGATGTACACCAGTAAAGAAGGGAAAGGGGCACAATAGACAGGATCCAAGCTTGAGCAAAATTTGCTGCAATGGAGAACGCATCATTTTTAAAAGATGAATTCACATTGCTTGAAAGTCTCTCCTTTCTCTTTTTCTTCTTCTTATAAACTTCTGTCTTTTTCCCTCGTTTATTTTTACACTGTGGCGATCACTACCAGTAAGTGGCCAATGTCTGCCACCCGATGGAGTAAATCGGGGGCGATGCGGGCCAAATTTTCGTTGGCAAAATCACAAGCAGGGAACACATGAACCACGTAAGCCGCCTGGGAATAAAAAAAATATATTAATACTGCGATCTGGAGCAATGCAGGATTTTCAATTCAGGAAGTTAGAACAACAAGAAAGCATTTTTAAAATAAAAACATTTTTTTGTACCTGTTGAGAACCAGGCGCAGCTACGTTAACGATTCCAGCAGCTTGTTTGAGTTGTAAATATGTAATGAAGCCGTGTCGGAGGTTATTCGACTGTTGGAGAACGTCCATATGGTCTCTACCGCAAGGTAAAGCCAAAAGCATGCAATGTTCAGCTTCCATTTGCATTTTCCGAGCCACGCCTTCCAACTGTGTTTGCTCCAGACGCATGCGCTGCGCAATCCGCAACGGAACCGCGTTGCCGTCAGACTGAAGCGGTAAGGATCCTCTCGCAACGTGGGGATTCCCCGATACAAAATGCATCTGCACTGACGTCATGTCGTTCTTGAGTGCCAATTGCCCTTGCCACATCATAGGATAACGCTGTACAACGAGACAAAACGTGTTATTCATCTACATTGATGAGCTAATTTTTCTTTATTATATGTAATTTATTTAATTTATTTTAAGAAAGATTTTACGAATGTTATTGAACATTTTATTAATGTTATTTGTAAATTATCATGGAGATCTCTTACTTGAAGTAAACTGAGCAAGGAGTCAGCTTGCGGCGGTACTTGGGAGGCGTGAGGTGGTGTCCTAACCGCATGGAGTCTTGAATGGGAAGTACAGGCAACTGGACCGCCTGCTGGTCCCATTGCCACGCCCAAAGATGGATGACTGGGCAGCTGACTCTGTCCCGGCGTGTGCGCATACGGTCCATGTCCAGAATGCGCATGCGCAGCCGGTAGACCTGCACTGGAAGGAGGTAGTGCTCCTTGTGGAGGCAGGACTGGCTGCTGTTGCTGGGGAGGCGGCTGTTGTTGAGGTACTGCTGTCCGCGTAGGAGGTATTGGAGCAGGCGCAGGGTGACTATGCGCATGTGCAGGGGGTGGAGAAGGGTACGGCTCTTCCGTAGGACGTTCGTAATACGGCCGGTGAGGATGGGGCGTGTACGTCGGTCCTCTATGGTATAGATGAGGCGAATCTGTGCTTCTGTCAGCTGGTACTGGTGACGGCCGTAAATGGGGTGGTAGTAACGGAGTTCTGTCCCGCGATTCGCGTTCCTCTTTAGGAGGTTCGGCAGCTGGAGCCGGAGTAGCTGATGCAGAGGGCGTGCCCGATTCCGGATGCAGATATAATCTCGAATGATGCGCTTGCTGCAAGGCAGCCTCCTGCTGGGCGCGGATATACTGCTGGTAAAAGTACTGCTGGTGATGGTGGAGTATATGCGGTGGGAAATGACTCGTCCTGAGCACTTCGGGCTGAGAAAAACAATAAGAGAAAACAATACAATAAAAATTAAGTCAGTGATATTAGAGCAACGAAATGGTAAGTGTCCCGAAAATCTTTGACTTCTTTCTTTGCCTTGTAACTACGGCCTTCACCATTTTTTTCCTCTTTCCTGGTGTCCAATCCACTTGGCCTACAAAAAAGACAGCCCATACGCACCTGAGGTGAGTGTTGATGTGCCGGAGGGGGCGTGGGCAATTCCCGAAGAGGTAAGGAAGGGCTGAAACCCGAGGGCAAGTGGGAATGACCGCCGCCGTGCTGCCATGACACACACACACACGCATTAAAAAAGTGTGGCGAAAGCCAGGAAAAAGGGAGAGAAAAATTAAGAAAAAGCAAAGCGTTAGTAAACGACACAAACCACGCCCAAACCCAACCATTACCCTAAAACCTCAAACTACTTAACGTTATTTTACTAAACAAAATTAACTATTTACGTTATTTATTTATTTATTTCTTTGATTTGCGTAACAAAAATTTTGCCCCTTTTTCCCCCCAAATCTTCTGAATTCAATGAGCTTTAAATTGAGGCTCCCGTGTACCTTAGCTTGGTATAGGCGTTTAGCATAGGGAATTTCGGAACCCCGTTTTGAGAAAACCGAATTTCATTATTTTTTAGAGAATTTCAAAACTTCTGACAAAACTCTTGAGCTGCTAACAGGTAGTGCTTTTCAGAATCGAAACAAGAGAAGAAACTTTGCCTGCAATTAGCTATGTATTTCTAGTTTTTCTTTCTTACGCAAGGCTTCTGCAAACCAATAACAAACATCAGTGCCATCTGTGATTGTTTCGCATCAATAAGCTAAGGTATACGGGATCCTTAATTTTCATAAGTTTTCTGATTGCTATTGATCAAATCGTCTGATTTCAATAAGCTAACCCTTAATTTTCTTCGCGAACTGGCACGAACTAATCTTCCCATCTGCTTTCCGAGATAAGGTTCGATTGCCATCTCGCCAAGCTTTTAGAAGCATGCCAAGTTTCGACAAGTAAGCTAAGTTCTACAACGCAAACCGTTTGCCTATTAGCATTTGAACTTTCTAAAGCATCCGTTTAGTAATAACATTCCATTTTTAGCTTTGCAAGAAAAAAGCCATGCCTCCCAAACATTCCCTCCAAATCCTCACATATTTTCTTTTGGTGCAAACTTACCAGAGCTGGATCGTATGGTGCCATTCCCAAACCAGGTGTCAGCACACGTGGGACTGTCGGCAAATGCGGCTGCGTAAGTGGTGTTCGACTCCTTGGCTCCTCCTCCCGAACTAATTCCCGCTCTCTTTGTTGTTGTTGCGCATGGGCCACCGCAGCTACTCTCGGCGCCACTGCCGTCATATATTCTTCTCTTCCAGGAACTGCTGCTGCTGGCAACTGCTGTTGAGGTTGCTGCTGAGGCGCAGTGGGTAACGGCAGCTGTTGAACCGGCGTGTTGGTCTGGGCTGACGGTTGTTGTTGCTGTTGCGCAGGAGCAGAAGGTCGACTACTGTAAATCGGATAGACCGAAACCGCTGGCGTAGGCTGAGCATGTTGTAGTCTTATCGGAGCAGGAAAGAGCGTCAACGAAGCTCCTCCTACTCCGCCCGCTACTGAAACGGGCGTCGGTATCACCCGTTGCGACTGGCCAACCACTACGGCCGTCAATTTTGTACCGGCTACGTTCGGTTGACAGCTGGGAACTGAACTGCTGGCTGTGAAATTCGGTCGTAATCCGTACGTTCCCGGATGTCCGGCCGTCACGTGTCTCGCATGACTGGAAGAGGGCGGAACTTGCTGTCGAGCAATCACTAGGGTACTCACGCCCACGCTAGGATGGTACTGCGTCGGCGCTGAAGTCAAAAGTGACGGACTGGACACAGGGAGAGAACCTGGTCCCCTTGCTGCCACCGCAATCACGGTTGCTCCGCCCGAAAGCGAGCCCACGGTGGCCACTGTGGGCGTAGCTGACGAACGTGAGGTGTGATCCATTCTCAATACATTATGGGTATTACCTGGACCGTGTTGCTGCGCAGGCGTGCTGGACACCGACACAATCGGCATATCGCGATCTCTCGTTAACGGAACCGAAGGGAAGTGACTGGTCCCGCCCAAGGTACTCGCCGGTCTTGAGGGTACCGGCGTCAGGACCGTTGCCGGTGGCAGATGTCTGGCAACGTCGGCAGGAGGCGTGGCTCGTACTGGTTCTACTGTAACTGGTGGTCGGGTTGTGATGACTGTGGTTGCATTCATTTGGTGACTTTCTACATGTTGGACTGGGGGCGTGGCTTGGTGGTGCGGGTCTCTGCTCCATGTGTGCATCTCCCCGACCCCTCGCGGGGACGGCTGCATGGGGAGGTGGTTCGGAGAAGGTAAATGAGGCCCGAAATGCGGTTCGCGGTGGAAAGTATTGGGCGAAGACAGGCGCGTGACGTCACGATGCTGCAAATGCACCAGATTCGTCGTAGTGCCATGCTGAGACGTCACCACGCTCAAGGGTGAATGAATCGACGCATGGGACGTCGGCGGGCCACTCGTGCTGATATGGAGCTCTCGGTACGGTAAATTGGTGGGGTTAATGACTGACACGGGTGTGCTCTGTTGTTGCTGATGTGGCGGCTGCTGCTGCTGTTGTTGCTGCAGCGCAGGCGCAGGCGGTGAAGGTGTAGGCATGGGTAAAACAGGCGCGGGAACTCGAATGGGCAATGCTTCTGTAGGGGGTTGTTTGGGTAGCTCTACCTTCATCACCGGCGGGGCCAGGGTGACAATGGGCGTGGCCACATGCGGAATCGACGCGGGCGCAGTTTTAATAATGGAAGTCACCAAAAGAGGCATAGCAACGGGTGGCAGAATGGCTGGTACCACCGGGATGCATGCCTCTTCAAATTTACCTTTTACCACGTCCTCGATGACGTCATCAACGGAAGATCGGTCCAATTCTTCTTTACTGGCGTTTAAATTGGCCTCTTTCTTGGGTTCCTCCCCGCCGGTGGCCACCACGGTGTCTTCGTCTTCGTCGTCATGGAACTCGTAGACGTCACTCGAGTGCAAGTCGTCTGTTTCGGAATTGGTAACGGTGCGACTGGCGGCTCTGCGGCGACCGGTCCCGCGTTGGGAAGCATTCGTGCGTGGCTGAGCCGCTTTCTTCTTGGCTGTCTTATGCGCGTCTTCCCATTCTTCTTCTTTGGCCTTGATTACATGCGGCTTACCAAGGGCAGCTCCTGCCGGACGCGGTGACACGATGGCGTCTTCCTTGGCGGCCATTTTGTCCTCCGTTTGGTCTTTGGCAGCTTCAGGGGCCGCTATTTCCGACGTTTTGGTTTGAATCGCGGTCTTTTGAGGCCCGTCTTTGCCACTGTCTTCCTCTTCTTCCGTGCCACATTTGGACTCGTCAATCTGAAGGTCTTGCGGCGTGGTAGGCTCCTTCGGCTCGCCCAAGCTGACGCTGGACTCTGCACACGCGGCTGAAACCGGTGTTTTGGCCTCGTCTTCCTCTTCGAGAAGTAATTTCCACGCTTCCAGACTCGGTTCTTTCGTTTCTACCGGCGGCGAGGGGACACTGGGGGTCTCATCGATGATCAACTCCTCGGTTTCGAGCGACTGGACCGCTTTGAGAGCTTCATCTTCTTGTACGGGCAACACCGGTTCCGGAGGCGGAGCTGGATGGATCACCACCGGTGGTTCAATATCCTCTGGTTCTATATCGTCTGTTGTTTCCAAACCCGTCTCGAAATCGAACGTTTCACTCAACAAACCCGCCACAGCATCTTCCGTCTCCTCTTTGGAAGCCAACGTCCGCGGTTTTTCTTCTTTCAGGGGTTGCGCAGGCACGTCTTCTTCAGGGACCGACACGGTGGCAGGAGGAGGCGGTTCCAGTAAGCTGGGCATGTTGAGTCCCAATTCTGCATGCGACACAGGACTGGGAACCTTTTCCGGTGCCGGCGGTGGCGGCTCTTCGGGGACCATTTTCCGCGCTCCTTTGCTCACTACGGAAGATTTCGGGCTTGCTAAGGTCTCCAGGGCAGGAGAGGGCGTGCATTTAGGTGCTGGCTCGCTTTCAATCGCGACATGGAGTTCGCTGGTCAATTTTTTCTCCTTCTCCATCTTCTCCTTCTCCGTTTGCTCCCTCTCCATCTTCTCTTTCTCCACCTTCTCCGCTTTCTCCAATTTCTCCAGTTTGTCCGCTTTCTCCACCTTTTCGCGCTCTTTGTGCTCCTTATCCTCTTTGTGCTTCTTGGATTTCTTCTTCTTCTTGAAATGGGGTTCTTCGACCGGAATTTCGTCCAATAAGAGCTGCGATTCCAGGGCCTTTCCTGCGGCCACCAAATCGTCGCCGTCCGAGTCCACTTCTTCCTTAATAAGGGTCTTGAGGGGCGTATCCAGGGTCGCAAGACTCGCGGGATGGTTCACGGGATGGTTGACGCGTTCTTTGCCTTTGTTGGCCTTCTTCTTCGCCTTTTTCTCGTCAGACTCGGAATTTTTGGCGAGAACTGGATCGGATTCCGAGTCGGAACGATAAATTTGCGAGAAATGAGCTTTGGCGATCGCGGGAAGCGGGAGAGTCTTCTTACTACTCCCACATACCACTCCCTTCTTGGCTTCTTCTTCCGAATCGTCCGACAAAGGCCCGAAAATGTTTTCCATCTTATCTTCTTTCCGGGGCACGGCTTGGGTACCGGTCGCAGGATGCACGGATGGTACCGGAGTGGATTCGGAACTATGCTTGGAGGTCGACGAGGATTTCCTGGATTTCTTCTTGCTTTTTTCCTTCAGTTTTTTATCGTCTTTAGCCAGTTTGGCGCGCTTCTCCTCGGCTTCACTCGCCTCTTTATTTAGTTTCGGTTTAATCTCGGTGAACATTTCCATGTCCACTTCCTCGTCTTTGATGGCCTTCGTTCGTTTCTCCTCCAACTCGCTTTCCTCATCGGACAGGAGGAACGAGCTTCGTTTCGGGGTCTTTTTCGGGAAGCTGGGTGCGTGAATCTTGCCCTTCGCCTCCAAATCACTGTCTGAATCGTCCGCTTGACGCGAGGGTCGGCGACTCGGCGTTTTGGGTCCCAAAACGGTGCCCTTTAGGCCGCTCTTCTTACTAGACGGCAGTGGGACATCCAAATCGCTTCCCGCTCCGCCTGAATCGGATGCGGAGGTCGAAGACAAACGACTCCGGGCGGCGCTAACTTTCCGGCCACTCTTGAAGAGTTCTTCATCTCCGAAGTCGTCTTCGTCGCCCGAGTCGTCGTCATCCCAGATCTTCTTGCCATGGTCATCCCTCGATTTCCCTGTCCGACTCATCTTGAGCTGATTGAACTTGTCCTTCAACTCAAGAGGCGGTTTGGATTGCGGCGCTTGTGTGTTGCGCATGCGCGACGACCGCGCCTTCACCTTATCATACATGGACATGTAAATGGGCTCGTTTTCCAAAAACGGTGCCAAAAGTTTCTTTTCCTCTGCCGTCAGCCCATCTTCCCCTTCTTCCTCTTGGCATGAATCCGAAGAGGCGTCGCTGTTGGCATCGCGCGACTTCCGGCGCTGGGGCAGAGGAGGCGGGGCCAAATGGAGTCTCGGCGGCGAGTTCTCTTCGCCCATTTTCTTGGCGCTCTTCATCTTCTTTTTGTCTTTTCGTTTCTCCTTCTCTTCCCGGCTCTTCTCCTTCTCTTCGCTCGTGCTTTTCTTGTGTTCCTTAACTTTCTTCTCTTCTTTGTGACTCTTTTCCCGCTCCGAGCTCGGTCGCCGGACATGCTCCTCACTCTTTTTGCTGCTCGCCGGCTGGGAATCGGTGGACTCTCGCCGTTTCTTTCGATCCTCATCAGATTCCCGCTTGGAAGCATCGGGTTTCTTGAACGAACTGCTGCTCGGAGGTTTGTCCTTGCTCTTCTCCTTCTTCTCTTTCTCCCGGCTCTTGTCCCGATCCCTTTCCTTGCTCTTTTCGCGGTTCTTGTCCTTCTCTTTACGGTGTTCCTTGTCTTTCTCCTTGCTTTTCCGCTCGCCGGACTTGTCGCGAGACACGGAGCCCGACGAAGAAGAGCACGACGAACTCTCCAACTTGAATTTCTTACCCTCGACAGCCTCCCCGGAGCTGCGGCGACGACGTTTAAGCGCAGCTGGGTTGGAGGACGCCCAGTTTTCACTAGAAGTCTCGGAATCGCGGGATTCGTGGCGGGATTCTCTCCTAAGGGGCGTGGCTTCCTTTTCCTTCTTGACCAAATGGGTTGTGGGCGTGACGGGGGTCGAAGCCACACTCGGAGCAGGCTTAACAGGGTCCTTCGCTGCGGCGGTGAGGACCGGGGTGTTTTCCCGCTCTTTTTTCGCGACCGGCGTGGTCGAGTGCCGCGATTCTTTACTGACTTGGGGGGAATGCGGTGGACATGAGGAGGTCGTCGGTTTGGGAACAAGTAGCCCCGACTTGGACCCCACGGACGTGGTGTTGTTGTTATTCGACTCTCGAGTCACTTTGTCTTTCTTGACAATTTCGTCCTTGACAACTTTAACCTCCCGGGATTTCTCTTTATTGCTGTCCTTGCGCGGCCGGGGACTCGGCATCGCGTTCGTTTCGCATAGTAGAGGCGTGGTCACGATAGAAATCGGTTGTAAAGGCGATGTCTCCTGTTTGGGAAGTGGGAGAGGCAGTGAAACACTGGGAATCGACTCCGCCTCGGGTTCTTCGGGACTGGAAGTCGGTTGAGAATCGATTTCCATGGTTTCCACCTCCGGTAACTCTTGCTTGACGATGGCTTCGGGCTTAAGAGACTCGACCCGAGGGATTTCTGGCCCACTGTCAGGCTCTGTTTTGACTTTTATCAGTTCTGGAGGCAGTTGAGGGGTTTGAACCTCAGCCGGAGCTTCAGGAGTGTCGGATTTAGCTACTTCGGTCTTAGCCACTTCAGACTCGGTCCGTGGTGGGGCTGTGGTACGCGGCGAACAGAGTAGAATGGATTTGGGGGACACTGTGGCGTTACTAGGCATCGCCCACGTGTTATTCGAAGAGTGATTGGTGTCAATAGCCAAAGGGACGGGGGCTGTTTTGGGTAAGGAAGTGTCTAGCGACACGGATTTGACAAGCAGCTCTGATTTGCTCGGTAGAGGCGCAGCGACGGCGATGGATATGGGCGTGGTGATTAAGGAAACGGCGCGGCTTATGACCGGTTTGTGTTGACGGTACGGGGAAGCCGAAGAATTTGTGGAGGAGGTGGGGCATGTTGTTAGTAAAGGCTGAGGCTTGGTGACGGGCAAAGTAGAGCCGCTGGTGGGTGTCGCTGGCCGGGTAGTGTTCGGTGGTACAATAGCGTTGGGATCGTACTTTTGGTGACAATTTTCCAGCCGCTTGAGGTCTTCGTCAAACACGGAACGCTTGGCTAAAAGACTGCGCACAATATCCGAGGGTTGACTGCTCTGGAGTTCTTCGATGGGGCGTGGCTTGCGACGCAACTCCAAGCTGTTGCTCGTAGGAGAGGTGCAACTGCTCGTATTGTACGATCCGACGCTTCGGGCAGACCACATTTCATATCTGAGAGAAACAAAACGATTCCGAAGTTAGTAAAAAAAAAGAACGAAAATGAATACTCGGGACGTGGGAGTGAATTCCAAGAAAACTAGCAATTGTAACTTGGAAGAAACTCTACGAACTTATTCTATGAGTATTCATAATATTAATTAAATAATACAAGCAATTATTAACTAATTTAAGTAGCTTTTATTAAAAGAATTCCTATTAATAACTTATTCATAACTATACGAGATTGATAACTACCAACGTCTTTCTTCAGTATCAATTCTTACTTATAGGGCTTATGCCACGAGCAGTTTCCTGGGTTAATCCACCAGATGCGACACTGTAGAAACCGTACGGCGGTGGCTAC
>RJJA01000795.1:0-13209 GCA_003724045.1 Lepidurus arcticus | reverse complement strand
TAGTTTTACTTAGTTTTACCGACTGTAGTTGACGATTTTACCGACTGTATGATACAGTCGGTAAAATCGTCAACTATTGAGGGGGGGGGGGGTGCACCCCCCACTCGCGACGCCCCCGAGTATGAGACATGGGTATTTAATACCTGTACCCTTTAAACCTATGTAAAGTATGTTTGCTTACTTCCAGCAGCTTCCAAGCTTATCGTACCTGAGTTTGTGTCCATCGTGCCAGTACTTTTCCTCATCTTAATCCACGTATCCACGATGTCACTTCATGACTTCACGGGTTGGGTTACGTACAGGGTTGTCAGATTTTTTCTGAGTCAGCAAACCAAAGTAAGCTGAAAAACAAACCCATTTTTTTAAAAAAGTGTTTAAATTCGAATTTCTAAAGCAATTGCTTCAATAATTGTGTAAACCGTCTGCGATACCACCTCGACCTATTTTCCTATTAAATTCATGTCTGAAAAATCTTTCAGGACAAACCATTTTCCCCATTTTTGGTTGGGAGAAAACCCATCTGGCAACCCTGGTCACGTAAGCTGGGCAATCTTCTTCTTCTTCTTGACGTTTAAAGTCGATCCGCGCCATCTAACGGGTGCATTGTCGACTGCCGCTTTCAAATTAATAGTTTCTTCGGGTTTTTCCTCTGGTTCTTATTAGGTTTCCTTCTTTTCTGGTTCTTTGGGTTATCTTTGGACTTTACACATTGTGTTTGGAGTGAGCGTGCATAGTTATCTACTAGTCCCGTCACCACTACTATTCCCCACTTTTGTTAGAGATCCTGTATCCATATTGTTACATCATACACATTGCCTAGCAATTTGCTCGAGTTAGTCTTTCCATTTTTTTCTTTAAATATAATTAGACTATGTCAATGATTTTTGTATTCTTTAAATACTGCACTAGGAGGTTTCTCAGTTAAACTGTCTCTCCTGTTCTATATTTCCAAAACTCAGTAAATTTTCAAGTTCGAACTCCACTTGTATTTTTTCTACCTTCATTTTCCAGATATTCCTTTCATGTGCATATTCTGAGCAATGTCGCAATTTATGTTCGACCGTATCGTTTCTCATTCCACACCCTTCACAGTTATCTGCGTCTTTAAGCCGAAATCTATGCATCATGCTCCCACTTTGGCATGGTTACATCTTACTGTGAGTCTCCACTCCAAAGCTGTGTGATAGTGAGATTAAAACTTGTATTTAAGTTCTACTATCAACTGGGATTGGTACAGTGGGAAGGGGACAGGGAGAGAGAGAGAGAGAGTCCTGAGTACAAAGATACAGATTCGGGGATCAGGGGAGCAATCGCTAATCGCTACTTGAACAGAATGTCAGGCTTCAACCCCTTCTAGGCTCCGCGCCTTTACGCGAAGCCTAGAGGTCGAGTAAGACCTACTAACTGGCGTTAGCTTCGGACTATGACAAAGAGGGAACGAGCGACTGGAAGCGCTGCAACTCTGGCGTGAGAGGAGCAGAGAAGAAACTCTGGAAGCTGGTACTTATAGGCCGTTGAGTGCGGGAATCTGGGTGTGCCTTAAGCCACATGCATGATGCGACCAATTGGTCGCAATCCTTTAGGGCCTTGCTTGATAACTCTTTCTTTAGTCAAGTAGGCTTTAGGTGTGTCCTTGTATGGGCATCGCGAGGGCGTATTCCTGGAACCGGCTTACTTTCCAGTGCGTAGTTTTGGGCCTCTCTGCTCACTTCTGTATCCGGTTACCGTCCGAGAGTTGGATCTATAGGCTGGGATCACAAGTGGGGGTTTTTGGGATGCTGATACAGCCTAACACTATTCGGGGCTACGTATAGACATTCACGAGATCTGCTTACTAATTCTGATCCTTGCAGCTGCAAGCCTCTTTCATCCAAATACTGAAAATGACCTTAACATGACAACAAAAAAGACTTAAAAATTTGGCAAAATTTCCGAAATTTGAATGTGCTACTGGCTGAATAAGATGTATGAGCTGGGTCTTGCTCTTCATGGAGCATGGACCACGCTAAGCCATATGCTGACAGTACGCCAGCATAACGATGGATACAAACGCGTCGCATCCCTATAGACCTTGCAATAGAGCACGCATGCTGCCCACCCGCCCCTCCAAAGCATGACAGCACATGTCGAGAGGTATCGTAGCCTTTAGCCTAAAAATAAAAAAAGTAAAAGTACAAATAATTAAAAAAACGTCTATTAAGCCAGTCTATTATATAATTAAGCCAGTCTTAGCGAGAAAAAGCAGAGCGAGCAGACTGGTCTTGACGTTCAAAAACAAAGACGAAAAATCCAAGGCGGAGCCTGTTATTAAATCTGCAGCACTAAATCGTCTGGGCCCAGTCAAGATTGTAGTCAAGAAACTTGACCTCAGGCTGGTAATCCACCAACTCCCTAGGGATGAATCAGATGAACAAGTTTGTCGCCATCTCTCGGACAAAAATTCGCAATTGGGAATCAGCTTCTCTGCCAACCAAGTCACCCGACTTAATCCAGCAAGCACTAAAGCACACGGGTCTATCATGTATCTGTGCAGATCCAACGAAGAGAAGCAGTTATTAGTGTCCAATGGCGGGCTGTTGGCCTTCAACCGAAGGGTGCAAGTAGAAGAAGTTAGGCAACCAGCAGTCATCCAGTGTTTCTCTTTGTGCCGAAGCGATAATCCAAACTGCGCCAAATGCTCCGGAAAACACGACACCCGATCTTGTACAGAAAACGGCCGAAAGTGCGTAAATTGTAAGGGAGAACACTTCGCATTTGACCAAGCCTGCCCTCTCAGAAAAAAGGAGTTAGAAAAAGCTGCTGCTCCAAATCGCGATGTGCCAACCAGGAGATGAATTGCGGACCAGGGGTACGGATCCATAACGTTCGGAAAAGCTTAAACCAACTGAATGAAACGGCACGCGAAGCTACTCTACGATCAGCTTTTTTAGAGAACAGCAACAAGCTTTCGGAATCACAATGGGGATTTAGGCCAGGAAGGAGTACGACAGATGCCCTCGCTGATCTCAGCAATTCCGTACTAAATAGTTTTGACAGAGGCAAAGTGCACACCGCCCTTTTGCTAGATATTAGAGGTGCTTTTGACAACGTTGTACACCATAAACTTGTAACTGAAATGAGTAAATTGAAGATACCTTCAAGGATTGTTAACTGGACACGGAGCTTCCTCGACAACCGGAGAGCATTTTGCTCACATTTAACAGAAAGGAGCCAAACCTATGCAATCAAGAAGGGAGTACCGCAAGGTTCCCCAGTATCGCCGGTTCTTTTTCTGATATACATTAATAGGGCGCTGAGTGTTATTAACGGAAAGCGAATCAACACGGGTGGTTTCGCTGATGATTTACTCCTGCATACGTCCAGTTCATCTAGCGAACTAAATACACGACTCAGCAAACAATCTACGCGCGATTGAAAAATGGGCAAAGAAGTTCGACCTAGAATTTTCAAAAGAAAAAACTGACCTAATTCATTTTTCAAAAAAGAGAGCTAAAGAAGATGCTCCGCTTGTGTGGGGCACAACCACTATTTTCCCAAAGAAGCAGTCAGATACTTGGGGGTATTCTACGACAACAAACTCAAGTGGAAAAGTCATATTTCTATGTTGGCAGCGCAGTCAAACCAAGTGTTACAAAGGTTGAACCGTCTGACCGTAATATCCAAGTCTATCACATGCCCGCACATACGTACCCTATTCCACGCAACTATTGTCTCCAAGCTCACCTACGGTTACCCAGCCTGGTGCAACGCATCGAAATCTGGACTCCGCGCGCTGAATCAGATTTATTGCAGAGGCCTGTTGCTAGTTTCTGGAGCCCTATCTACGACTCCCACAGTAGCTCTGGAGGTCGAAACTGGTATGTTACCTTTCGACCTGAGACTAAAGACGACTCTTCTAAGATACTTCGCGACTAGAAACTGGCAGAAATGGCTTACAAGAGCAGTTACTCCAAAGCACAAAACATATGCCCCTGTCGGAACAATAGCCGCGCGTCTAGCCCTAGAAGTTTGGCAAACTCCACCACCCAGTTTAAAAGAAGCCCTAACGGGTATAGAAAACGCAGAAATGGATATTTGGCGAGCTACATGGGAAGCTACAGCGAGTCCTCTGAAAGACTTACATGCGGAGCCGACTCTTCAGGGAATCATCTGCACCAACTTCCAAGAAACATAATCACTACCATTATCCAGATTCGATCAACGCATTTCCCAACCTTGTCTTATCTTAAAATAATAAATAGATGCGACTCTAATATATGCCCTTGCCCAAAACAGACGAGTCAAGATCTCCAGTCAAGTCAAGACGAGCACGCAACCAAGGTTTTAAAACATGAAAACCCCTACCTCCTATGGGTTGTTCATCCACCTATCCCTTTGTTTTCCCTCATGCATATACCTCCCTCTATTTCTCATTTTGGCATTTTGAGATTCGTCAAGTACGGAATATAGAACGTTTTAACACACTTGTGGGGCTTGAACAGTAATGCCTGCAGTAGTGAACTGGAAAATGTGCTCCCACTGACCTGCATAGCGTGAAACGTCAGTCGAAGTCCCGCCATATCGAACCCAATAACAGGCGTGGAATCGCCAAGCTACGTTGGCGTAGTCTGGGCATAACCCACCACGCCCCCTGTCGGACCTGAGAGAATGGCTCGAGTCACTAAACCTAATAAAAAAAATACAAATTTAAAAAAAAATAACATTAATAGATAAAAAAAAATAGTAAATAAATAAAATAAAGTTACGATTGCATAGGAGTTAAGGCCTCAATCACTTTGCATAAATAACACATTGACTCCAGCAAGTATCTCTTGGAAACCAGATGAAGCCCTACAAAACGAAAATTAACTAAAAACTAAAATCGAACTTTGTGGTACCATTAGATACCGTTGAGTATGAGGGATTAAATACGCGTCAGCGGAAGCTGTATGACCTCACGGGACAATTCGCATCATGGGCATGATAGCTGACGATAAGGATATGTTCTCAAAACCCAATTCCAGCGCAAGTTTCTTCACAATTTGCTCATGGCCAGCAAACTATTGAAGAACAAGTTAACAGTTCTTAAGAAAATTGCAAGACATCTTTCATTATGAAAATTACATGTAAGAATGGAGTAAAACCACAGCTAACCTCTTGATTCCTTGCTCGCGTATACGACGCAAGTCTTCAGTAATAAGCTTCGCTTCATCTAATGGAGTTTGGATCCAGAGTTTTTTTTTCAGTAATGCCCTCCACTTGCTGCCACCTATCGTGTTCTAGTTGGCAATCAGGACGAGCTATACCAAGCGCTCTTTTACTTCCACTACAGCATCGTACAGAACTTCCGGCATCTTCACTTTCGGCATCAAACAGAAATGAAAATGTTAAACGTTAAGTACAACACAAAATAGATAAGTAAAGGGATTAACCAAGTCGAATATCTTCGGTCTAGCTTATTGGTTCCCAATGTAGAGCAAATCTCTGAATCCTTCTGTAAAAGTGTCGTCTTCGGTCTTCTGATAATAACTTGTACACGATTAACGTCTGTAAAAGTGCCGCCTCAATCAGTATCAATCGCGAAACAATACTTCCCTTCACCATCCACACTTTTGGGCTTTTCCTGCAAAACTAAACTTTTATTACTAGCAATTAGCATTTAGATTATATGAATATATGTAAGAGTTTCGAACTTACAGCTAAAAATCCCTTAATTCCTGAGCTGAGGTCACGCAGCCAAAAGCTTTAAACGTTCGAAAGTCTTGAGTCCAGAAGCTCACGTGTATACTTTAGGACGAAGGAGCCCAGTTCCAAAAGAGTCCACCTAGCGCAAAGGAGCCCAGTTCCAAAAGAGCCAACCCCTAGTCCAATTTCTAACAATAAACCATAACTCTCCCACGTGGCATGCCATGTGTGCGACGCCACGTGCCATGTGGTTCCCTCAGCTTCATTTACAGCACAGGCGAAGAATGAAGGATGTTTCCTAAAAATAATAACAAAGAAGCTTATAATGCGAACTGAAGAAGGAAATGATGACACAGAATAAACTCGGCGGGTAGTTTCTTGTTTAGACTCGTCCAGTTTAAATTTTGCTCAAACGTTTGAAATGAAACACCGCCACTGAAAACACGCTCAAAGTCCGAAAACAAAGCTAAATTTATGCTTACGAATCAACAGGAATGCTGTGCGCAAATAAAAATTGAGCAATTTATCCAAATTTAGCTTATAAACACATCCTAAAAATACCATAAAAACCAACACTGCCCACGCCTATTTGTTGTTATTATTATTATATTTATTTATTATGTATGATTATTATTGTTTATTGTCAACAGTATTTATTATTTATTAGTTCTATTTATTATTAATCGGCATTCAAAATCAAAACAATAGAAGCTACGAATGGCCCTGACTTGGACGCGAGCCTGGCCCGGGTCAGGCGAGACAAACCTGTACAAAATCGGTGAGTTAATATAATTTGAAAACATAGCCGTTTCGCATTTTGCGTTTGGTTCGCATTTTAGTTCGCATTTCGGAGAATTTTTTATATAACTTGATATCATATGATAGATGGTTTGATATAACTTGATATCATTTGATAGATTTTTACTGGCCGTCTTTTCGGCTATCAGTCAAGTCCGTTTTCTGTTCTATGTCAAATAGTTTTGAGGCTTACCGAATGTCATACTGCAATATGAAAACTACACAAATAAATTTAAAGGCTGAAGATCAGTAAACAATCGAATCCCTTTATTACGAAAAAATAAACAAATAAGACAAAATAACATGTCACCAATAGACCAATCAACTCAGTGATAAACAAATGCATTCAAATGTAAAGCAAGTATAACGCTTTTTATTTGACTCACGTGCGGGTTTCTTACTCCTACGGCCACACTTTTGTATGACGTCGCATACGGCTTACCCAGCTGCCAAGCGGGTCGGATCGCCTGAACTGCCTGCTCGACATATTCTACCGAAAGCATTGGTTTCACATTGGAGGGGGTCAGAAGCGCCAGTGGAGGTACCAACAGCTTCGTGTACTGTACTTAAACCGTGACGTCAGAAAGCCAATTTATCGTATATTCTGCAGTACACTTTGAAAAGGGAACGGAGGAAACCAAATGAAAAGCCGGTCAAAAAATCAGGGTTGAAAGTTTCTCCCCTATCCAGTGCCAAATCTTCGGTGCCAGGAGGACCGAAGCACTGCTTTCGTACACCCTCTTCGCCAACTTTGAGTATAGGTGGACTTTTCCTTCTTCCCCCGCTTCCCCCCCCCAAAAAAAGTACTTGGAAAATCAGGGCAAGTCCTTCGAGCTTTGGAACCGAGTTCCTCAACAAGCAAATACACAGTTCTTGAACAACGTGACTGCGGGGATTTAGCAGGCAAGTTGCGGGCTTGTTTGATAGGTAGTATATAAAAGGGTGCTTGTTTCTGGCAACAAAACAGTCGTGATCATGGAGGTTAATCGCAAAGTAAGTCTATGAGAGTTATTAAATAAGAACAGGTTCTATTTTTCGCTACTCTTTACTTTAGATAGAACTGTTGGACGCATTTACACAGTTAAGGGGCTCAGCAGAAGTGGCCATTTTTCAAGTTGCTAGCCTGCCATCAAATGTGCCAGACAAGGTAAGTTTGTGCAGCGTATGATATAACATTTTTCAGCTTTTGATATATCGGATCTTAGGATTTTACTGATGCTGTTTGCACCGCGCGTTATGCCCTGTACGTTTTAAGGTTATCAATGAGTTACCTGAACGGTAATTCTGCATGTGGTACGGCTGAGAAGCCTAATACGGTACAATATGGAAATGGAATGTGCGCTCTTGAAAGTACCTCTCATGCCTTGCCTAATTCCACACCAACGCTACAATCATTTTGCCGCGAAAATCAGCAGCAACAGCAGAGCGATCAAAGGAATTCCAGCGGCGTGCGATACATTACTTCTACACCTAGTACTTCTGTGCCAGCAGTTGATTTCCCAACAGGTGCATATCATTTCCAGCAACAGTAATGAATTTGATGTTTTCTTTAGTACCTGCAGGGTCAGAAATAAAGGCAATTTCTCATCATCGAATCTCAAGTTCGGAAGAGAAGCCCGAGGATAAGAATAACTCAAGTTCGTTAAGTGGTTCGCAAGACAGGTGTGATTTCGTAGACGAAACTTTAGCTCAAGTTTTGCAATCAGCAACCACTGCAGCCCAATCAGTTGTCGAGGATTACACTGACCTTGCTACAAGTCTGCCTTACTGCCAAGAAAACGACGTAGGGAACCATGCAAAAGAAACTAACCTTAATTCTGTTGGGCCAATGGAACCGGAAGTCCAAGATGAGACGGCGATGGCAGCTTTATCGTTTGCTCGGGAAGTTTTGCAACCAACCACTGCAGCCCAAGTAGTTCAGGATTGTATTGAGATTGACCTTGCTGCAAGTCTGCCTTGCGAAGAACATGACCTAGAGAACCATGCTAAAGAAACTAACCCTAGTTCTGATGGTTCAATCGAACCAGAATCACAAGAGGATGAGGCGGTGATGGCAGCTTTATCCAATGGTAGGATACTGCGCCCGAGACGTGTGGTTGTCAAGGAATGTGTAATTGCTGAACCAGTATCCAAGAGACGAAAGCGAAGTCAGCGCCCAAAAAGCTCCTCTAAGAAACAAGCTCATCCAGCATGCGGTCCAGGTAAGAAAACTGCGTTGGGAACCGAGAAAAGTACTGTGAGAAATTATCTGGCTCTGGGGAAATCGCCTACACCAAAAGTCTCGCTGTCAGCTAGCGGAGACGTAAATATATACCTGGCTGGGGTATCAGGACTGGTACCTATCTTCTTCAACAACGTATGTCAAACTAGCATTCGTATTTGGACCTCGAGATGTAATTTGCTCATTTAGGGTTTTATTGAACCGTACGGAATACGAAAATCTGACGTTTGTGCGCACCATCAGTATGTTCTATTTGATAGTGGTAAATATTAACTTTCGGTGTTTTCTAAGAAGCATAAATAAATTAAAGGTAATTATTTTAGAGAGATTTAGACCTAGCATGCCCTACCCCCAGGACTTGCCTTACTGCACAACAGTCTCTGCAAACAGACGAAGCAAACTATTCCATCGCTATTACTGGTAAGATTTCAAATTTGTGTGCGTCCATCTTCACTATCCGGTATTGTTTCCGTTTCGCTCTTTTAGGGGGGAAAGCTCGAAGGAAAAGTGGACTAATCAACATTCCGAGTTGGTAGATCTTTTTCAAAGTAGATCAATAACGCCTACCTTGAGCAGTTTGACGCTTAAACGTAATGTATTAATCGCTGGATTTAACTAGCTCATAATTTTTTTAATAGAGGGAGAATGTGTGAAATTTCTAAATGAAGAGGAAACTGTTGCCGAAGTTCGTCGACGTTATGGAATCAAAATGAGAATCAAAATTCTGAAAACCGGTTCTCTCCTATCTTAACCGGAATAATAAGCTTATAACTGATTTTTGATCGTTTTATGTTCTGGCCACGTGGATTATTAGCGTGACTTATTAACCGGAAGCCTTTATAACTGATTTTGGATTGTTATGTTGTGGTAATGTGGATTAGTGTTTCTTGTGTTTTCTAAGCGAATTTTGGTAATTGATGTTCATGAATACATAATCTAGTTTTGAGAACTATATCATAGCGACGAATCCTAAAGCACAAAGATACGATTGTGCATGAACTGCATTTTGTCTCTCTAGAATCTTTATTGATAGCTTTTATCACAGTATATAGGGTTTACAATATGATAATAAGAATATCTTCCAATGCAAAAGTTTTGGAACCGGTTTTCTCGGTCTCAAGAGGATCTGTCGGTACGAAGTACGGAGGGATGGATTCACGGGCTTCCCCGTCGTAACCTCAAGTAGACATTCCTAATCTACTACAAACAGGGTTCAAGAAGGGAAAAAAACATTCACAAAGCGGGGGGGGGGGGGCCTGGCGGCCTTTAGTTCGGGTCCTCAAGGGAGTTTTGTGTTGACGTAAGATCCGATGGGTATTGCGCGTATTTTTTTTTAAATGCCTCTTATTTGTTGGTAATAATTATTGTGCTAATCTCTTTGACGTTCAATTGCTTGCTATTCCATAGAGAACATGCGAGCACTTCCTATGATACTTTCTTCTTTTACATTTCATATAAATAACGTCGTCATGACAACTCCTACCAATTGAGCTATTGCGCTTCCGTGCAGTTTGTTGCAAATTAAGCTTTTGGTAAATAACCAACGACATCCAACAAGTGATCGCCAAAAAGCAAAAAACCGGAGCAGTGGTGCGAACTCACCATAGCAATGCGGGAGAATCCAGATTATATTTTCTTCTTCCTATACTTTCTGAATTGGAAGAACCACGAGTTATATTTTTTTTTACTCAAACTTTCCAATACTATCCCGTCAAAAAGGAAGCTACCGATCAAAGGAGGACCAGCAAGCCAGGTTCAAGCTACGAGACGGGGTAGGCGAACCATCCTTTCGGGAAATAACGTTCCGTATTCATTACTGCGTAACATTGCACTATTGGAAACGCAGGCCAGGCTAACGCTACAAATCGGGGGTGCCCTTATGGAGAACTTTTATTTTGGACAGAATACCACATCTATTAAATTTGACGTTATCTTAGAATATTTTATCTGATAATTGTCTTGCGCAAATTATACAAATATAATTCTGGAATCAAAACGCTTTATTTGTTATAATTTTGCACGAGTGAATACACATGCAAGTACCTAGAATACATTGTCTCACTTTTCCTGGAGTCTTATAGAAGTCTTCCTAAAGTCTAAATCATTCCAATTCTACGAGCACAGGTTCTCACAGCCACGATAAGTTGGAGTCTGAAAAGAGATGGGCCGTTTTTATACTCCATATTAGAAACTCCCCTCGGGCAACTGTCTGTTTAATGTTATATTTATGCCAGTATTGTATTATTAGCACAAAAATAGTTTCAGGTTAATAAACCGAGCATTAAAAAAAATCAGTATTCAGAACACTTATGTAGATTTTTTAAAAAATTTCGTGCTTGAAAATAAAACAATACACGGAGTCTTCAGTTTTGCACCGATGCAAAAGTGACACATACGTAAACAATGATAAGTTAAATCGCTATACTAATATTTGGACGGGGTCGTTGAGCTCACAACTTGCTTGACCTTCAAACTTTTATCCAAAACCTGAACTTATGCGCTGAGTCTCAAGAAGTGTATGAACAAAGTACGGCAAAAGCCGAAGCAATGCTACGCGCCCTACCGAGAGCACCTTTCCTAAGGTTTCGTCTTTATATTACAGGATTCAGGATAGAACCCACACTGTCAATGTCCGCGGTCTTTTCCAGAATCCGTACCTTCCTGTCGACTAGTTTGATTCGTGAAAAAAAATCTATTAAAAATCTATAAATCTATATAAAATCTATAAATCTATGGCGTTCTAGCAATGCATTTGTAGCTATTGTTGTTCCCATGCGAATCCATCCGATCCTGGAAGTGTTTATAGCTTCTTTGGAAGGGTATGGAATTCCCGTTTCTTAGAAATAACAAAATATGTATATTTTAATATTAAATGCGTAGGAATATATACCTAATGCGCTATTTTGACTCTACCTGTTCCAAAATTCGGCGAATCCCTTCTCTAGGGGCGTCTTCATAGTTGGCTGGGTCTTCTGATAATAACGTGTACACGATTAACGTCTGTAAAAGTGCCGCCTCAATTAGTATCAATCGCGAAACAATACTTCCCTTCACCATCCATACTTTTGGGCTTTTCCTGCAAAACTAACCTTTTACTAGCAACTAGCCTTTTAGATTATATTTATATGTAAAAGTTTCGAACTTACTGATAAAAATCATTTAATTCCTGGTCACCCAGCCAAAAGCTTTAAATGTTCGAAAAAACGTTCGAAAGTCCAAATCCAAAAGCTCACGTGTAATGTGTAAGTTCCAAAAGAGCCCACCTTGGCAAAGGAGCCCGGTTCCAAAAGAGCCCACCCCTAGTCCAATTTCTAATAATAAACCAGCAAGCTTTATGATAATTTAGGGAAATTTAAGGTAAAGCGTATATTCCTAGGTGTTCTTAAGTTGTTATATGAACTTGCACACGGTAGCAAAGCATTACCCCTTTAAAATTAATCCCTTTATCTATTCTATTAAACACATTTTAAACCATCTTACCTCAACCCCATGGATATACTCTCCCACGTGGCATGCCATGTGTGCCACGCCACGTGCTATGTGGTTCCCTCAGCTTCATTTGCAGAACAGGCGAAGAATTAAGGGTGTTTCCTACAAAATAATAAGAAAGAAACTTATAATGCGAACTGAAGATACCGGGCAACACGTTCTCCGGATGTAGTTACGAATGTATGTACAGTATACCCAGATAAAATTTGACACTCTCGTGTCTTTAGAACTTGCGTTTTACAGCCACTAGTAGTGCTGTTGTTCTTCCTTAGGGCTTTTGTCCTATGGCTTTTGTTTACAAACATTGGTTGTTGAAAACTGGAATAAATAATGAATAAAAGGAATATTAGGGAGACCGAGCAGAAGTTGGCGACGACGATCGGTGAAACGTTGAAAGAACGGTATGAAGCTGTACAGAAAAAAAAAGGAAGCTGAAAAAGCAAAGAGTAGAAAAAATGGCGGAAAAAGTCGTAAACTGTATATACATCACAAGAGCCGGAAAATTGCAATCCTCAAACCGACCATCGCGTATTTCCAAAACTAAGACCACTGGTATAGCGAAAACTCTTAATCTTAACGATGGTGCGTCGACCTCTGAACATTGTTTCGTGTCCGAAGCTCCAAAAATTCCCCAGGCTCTCAAACGTGTAAGTGTAAGGAAGCTAAATTAGAATATTTATTCTCGACTTTCTTACATTCTGAACAAATTTTTCTTAAATAATGTAATGTCTTGCTGCAATGCGGGCAAGGCTTTTTATTGTTAATATCCCTTTTATTCATTATTTCCAATTTTCAACAACCAATGTTTGTAAACAAAAGCCATAGGACAAAAGCCCTAAGGAAGAACAACAGCACTCCTGTGGCGTATAACGCAAGTTCTAAAGACACGCGAGTGTCATATGCAATGTTCTGGAACGGTCGTTTTTTTCGGAACGGCGTTCATTCCGTTCCTCTGGCAAGCTCTCGCCGTTCCGTTCCGTTCGGAGCATTTTTCGCGGCGTTCCCGTTCCGTTCCGATATAAAAATCGATTACTATA
>RJJA01000794.1:0-13297 GCA_003724045.1 Lepidurus arcticus | reverse complement strand
TTACAAGATGGCTGGAGTCGCGCGGCGGCTAATTCGTATGGCCGCGACATATTTATTTGTTTGTTTGCATTGTTGTCCCTCTTTTTTTCTTCTCTTCCCTCCGGTGACCGAGAACATCATGCCCCAGCTTATTTCTCAGCACCGCCTTGCGCCTTCTGCATAAAACGCACCACAGCACTTGGGCTGGAAAGACCCAGTGCTTTTCAGCACCTAACCCCCTAAAACCGCGGCCCTAGGGAAGGAAATGCCACGTGGCACCCACGTTCGGATTTTAAGCGGATTGCCCAAGTAAACATAAAGAGGTCACAATAGTCTATCGAGATAGTGCGATTTAAATGCAGTCAGCAAACCGAATCCACGTGGCCAAATATTATGATATTAAATATCCTTAAAACATCAGCTTCATATATAAGAATGTCGTCAGTAGACATTGATAAAGTCAGGGTTATTGTGGTCGGCGATTCAGGTAAGCATCTTTTATTTTTAAAAAACAAGGTCGAACCTATAAACTTATTGTATTGCGAAAAATGAATATGTTTAACTATAGTATTGCTACGTCGATAGTCCCTTGGGCTGACTAATTATTTTCTCCTAGCGTGAAGCATGAACTAGATAATTAATTGCAAGCCTACAAGGTTAGGTTAAGGCAGATCTGGGATGGGTTATTTTTAAAGTCAAACTGGAACTTCTCTGTTGAAAAAATCTGGCGTAGCAATATCTAAATGTCTTCATATTCTATGAACGCCATATGGCGTAACAGATCTTAAAATAATGTAAAAAGAATTCAAATATAATTTTCTTAAAGGAGTTGGGAAGACAACGTTGGTACAGTTGATATGTCACGGAAAGTACGTGAGTAATCCTGCTTGGACGATTGGTTGTTCCGTAGATGTTCGCTTACATGAATATAAAGAAGGAACGAAGGCCCAAAAGACTTATTTTGTCGAACTTTGGGACGTGGGAGGAAGCCAGAGTCATAAGAACACGAGGCACCTATTTTACAATCCTCTTCATGGTAACATTTCCTTGTTGCAATGTCAAGCCATTCGCCATGCGTTCTTTTTAGGGATTATATTAGTCCACGATCTCACAAACCGTAAATCTGAGCAGAACCTTCGCAAATGGCTAGCAGAAGTGTTCAGTCGAGAAAGCGGCAATAAAGCCCGGAATGTTGATGACTTTGATCCTGAGCAGTTTATTGGTTCATCTCAGGTTGAACATGCTAGACTTTCTATTTTTTTAATCTCTGTATTGCAACCGTTTGCTTTTCTAGGTCCCTATTCTGGTTGTCGGTACTAAACAAGATTCCGCAGATGAAGTGCGGACTCAAAACCAGCGTCGATCATCGATTGCGGAAGAATGTGGATCAGATGAAATGTTTCTGGTACGTGTCATTTTAAACTTTTGATTTTTAATGATTAACAGCGTGACTTTTGTTAGGATTGCGCGTCAAGCAAAGCTATTGCACCAGGATCTAGTTCAGCTGTGAAACTAGCTCGTTTTCTAGATAAAGTCATCGAGAAAAAGTTTTATGGCAAAGATCGCCCCAGTCCATTCTTGGACCGGAAGAAACTGTTGCCCACAACGTGGAACTCTAAATTCGGTTATGGCGACTAATGTAATTTATTAATTCCAATGTATGGTTTCGTACATACAATGTCAACTCTTGTAACTCTCAATTGTAAGAGATTTGAAGTACTTGAGTACCACTTGTATCTTTTCTTCGTCGGATTCATCATAATTGGCTGAGACGATCTGAATCCGGGAAATATCTAGATATTCAGGGTTTGTTGCGTTTTTACCAACAATGAAGTCAATTTCATCACCAATATGCAACTGAAAGATAAAGTGTTCAAATATTACAAGGTTATTTCGTTAAGATATACATACTTGTTTGCTTTTTTTCAAGGGTTTCTCTCCATTGACACGAATTTTGCTTTCATAAAAAGCAGTTTCAATTTTGCTAAAGATAAAATTTATCAAATATCATTATTGGTGGAAATAAAAAATAATAATACTTTTTTGCCAAGCGAAGCCCAGCTTTCAGAATGTTATCCAATCTTAAAGAAGTTACTCTGGCTTTAACGAGCGTCACATTTTTACCATCAATGTCGTCTATATCGACATTTGAAGTGTATTCTTCCTTCATAAAATATAAAAATAATAACTAAAAACAAACCTTAAGTTATATTACCTTGTCTTCAGGTTCATCTTGCTCGCTTTTGTTTTTCATATGTTTCCGGTGGTCTTCACGCTTGCCTAATAGCCTAAATAACAATCCCTCATCACTGACTTAAATCTATAAAAATTATATGATCTTACCTTACCGCTTACCTTTGATTGCAAAATAATCCACGCATAACAACACATTGAAACTGATTGTTGGCTTCAATCTGGGGAATAATCCGTCCGAGATTCCTGTTACGTAGTATCACAGTGGTGTTGATAACAGCACGGTTTCGGAAACCAAGTCTTAAGAAAAACTCCAACATCTTATATTATAGAGCGCAATTGGGGTGTGCACATGTTATTGTTTTGAGATTTTACTGGACTCTTGATTTATCTGAATGTTATCTTCGAAGGCGTGACTTAAAAAAGGGCGGGAACGGACGTAATGCGAACAATGGAAAATACTGTATTTTAATAAATTTCCACCTTAATTCTAAATTGCGAAATACAAAAAATTTAGTAGAAATTAAGGGATACACGCGTGAATTTTTTTCAAGAAATTTGTATAGTAGAAAAACATGTTCGGATTGTACGGATTGATTACTTCTACGTTCTACTTCAATAGCGTAGTTTTTCAGTTATGTGAGATCATTACTGCAATCCTTCAGAGAATGTGTTTACTGCTAACGTAATTATCTGTTGTCCTGGATATTAACAGATTTACTATATCTCACGACGAAGAATTCTCTCTGAGCAGGATTAATTGCAATTTCGTATTTTTATCCTTTACTAGCCAAGGTACCTACGAAAATTTTGACAAACTTAACTTTAATGTAACAAAAAGTTTGTCGAGTTCCTACGTTTAAGCCGTACAATTCTAACTTTTGCATAACAGCCGCAATGTAATTAAAATTGGATTCCGCAACTTGGACTCCTCCCGCATTGGGATCCTAGACGAAGTTGCGGAGTTGTAAGTAATCCAATCAAGACAAAATAAACTGAATTACCATTTTGCAATCAAAATTTTCCGTCATTTTCGAAATAATTTCTAGCCATGTGTCTGCGAATTTCTTCGTCCAATTGTGAGCATGCTCAAGCACAGCAGATGATAAGTCCACGTTGTTTAACCTAGAGGTTCACAGTTTATAGCTAGAAAAGTTACGGATAAAATTTTACCTGAAAAATCCTATTGTAGACGGTTGACATAGATTCTTGAACAACTCTTTCAGGTGCTCGTAATATTCTAGACCATTATCCAGAACTGTAATTGGCACATCACCCCGGGACTGTTGAATAAGAATGTGATCCAGTTCTTTCTCTCGTCTCCATAGTTTCACGAAGATCCGCCATCTTAGAATATACATACTATAAACACTGAAAAAGTATGTTTTTCTTACTTTTTCAAGTCGGCTTTAACTTGAAGCAGTGTTTGTTTGATAACACTTTGAATATCCTGCGAAAGTACTTTAATAATAGGCTCGCAAATAAGATCGTCAAAGTACGTGTACGTGTAGCTCTCTGGGAATGTGGTACAACTGTACCTCTTCCATCGTTTCAAACTTTGACTTCTGCAAAAGTTAACCATAGTTAAAGTAACTTAAGTAAATACAATTTATAAAGCATTACTTTCTAATCCAGTAGCGGACAGCAGAATTAAACTGGGCGTATAAGTCAGGTAGCGAAGGATTCGTCGTGACGTACGGTACTACTAACTGTGTTTTGAGCTCAAACGTAGGCATGGAGCGATTCAGTAATTGGTAAAGTCCTTTCATACCATCTGTTGTATGCCTACAAGAACTCGGATTTAGTTTTATTTTTCTGAAATTAAATTTAGGAATATCAGATCACGTACCTGAGTAGTACATTGTAAATCTTACCCTCCCATAGCAAATAAAATTCACACAGCTGCCTACAACTACCCGTGCTCTGGCTTACAATCAAGCTTTCTAGTTGCATCAGCGGAGGTATCAACGAATCAAGAATGTTCGATAATTTTCCATAAAATGCGTCCGCTTGTGACTTCATTTGCTTCACAAAGTCCTACGATGTAAGTAACTTTACAGGTCGTACTTGTAGGGAGTGTACAATACTTCTAATAAGAGGAGTTGCTGGTTATTCTGAGGTATTTCTTCGGTAATGAGTTGCAAGGGCTCGATTTCCGTAAGTTTTTCTTCCAAGGCCGAAGATATGTTTTGGACGTTATAAACAAGAGCTTTAAAAGCTGTTAACTCCTGAGCAAATTGACTTGCAGTTTCGCTAAAAGCTAGTGTGGACCAAGTAGCTCGCCGACAGAGGACACCAAACTTCTTTCGCAAGATCATCCAATCTTTCTCAACAATTCCATTCTGTGACAGAATTAAAAAAAATTAACAACAAATCTTAACTCTTAATCTTGATTAAGTTATGAAGTTTTGATTTCTTTCATAGTTCATTTAGGTAACAAATGATTGACGACTGCTTATAACAATAATAATAACAAATACCTCAACATCTGAAAGGAGCTGAGATGTATGCCGCAAATCTTGATAAATTGTCTGAAGATTCCGCCAGCGCTGGAATAGAATACTTTCTTCCTGAACTAAGATACTACATGGCTTCGGAATGTACAAGTGCATTCCTAAGAAAATCCGGCTTTCATGGCTCGAGTTGAAGTACGTCGGGAAGTCTGGAGGCTCGGAGCTACTCAAAGCTAAGTACAATGAATATAAATTTCTTCTAGAATTCTCAAGACAGGAATAATTTAAGTTTAATATACCTAAACCAACATTCGGTATCAATGTAGAGACGCAAAGTATCGACTTCACTTCAGAGGAAATACACTTACACCATGAAGTGTAAAAGGCGTTTTCCATACTACGTATATACTTCGCTACTGCTATATAATGCTGCTGATTCTGTCAACATGGTTCATACTTCTTAATATCCATAATCTCCACCCATAAAAATCTTGGTAAACGTACTAGAGCTATATATTTAGCATTATCAGACGCTTTGCCCGTATTGGTCACTACATTGTACGAGCGCTTCAACTGTTGGTATAGCAATCTTCGCTGAAATACTTTCGTCATGAGTCCAGATCGCAATTTACTTCCCTTTTCCTGTAAATATAGTTTATTATACACTGAAAATTCAGTTTTCAAGTTTTGAAAGTATTTGAATACTGAGAACGTGTCCGTTATTTGTAATTGATGTTGAATATCGCATAAATCAGCCCCTAGTTTGCACAGCACAGACTTTTGGGCATTGTCACGTAAACGATGTACAGTGACCCAAGAATCTAAGTCTCGCATAGCGTTAATTACATACTGGACTCGGGAATGACACCTAAAAATATATTTTTTTCAGTAATTTTTCTCGAAACTTAAAGAAATTGGGTGTTACTTTTCCGATGTCAGGAAGTTTTCAAGAATAAGAACCGTGCTTTCTTCAAGAAATTCTTTCGCACGGCGTTGTTTCTCCACGGAATTTTCCCATTCCATTTTTTCCGCTGGATGCAACGCACTATTAAGACGTTGAACACAATCCGTGGTTTCTTGGTCTTCTAATTGGGAGAAAAATTCTGGAAAAATGTCCACAAATGTCTGAAAGCTTTTCAGCTCCTAAATAAGATATAATAATAATATCACATTCTAGAAGCTTTCTCGTAAAATGTTCCGGTAAGTTTTAATTGATCTACGGAGCCGAAATCTTACCTTATGGTAACTACGCAGTTGTTCTAACACTTGAATACAATTATAAACGTCCTTATTAACCATTAGATCATCTTCTGATGACCAGTCAAACTCCAATTCTCGTGCAACGTATTTCACATTAGGAATCCACGCTGCCAGTAGCTCTTCCACAACATCATGCCGTTCTTCAATTTCATTCCTAAGAGAATAGACTGTTAATTGGTTCCGAGAGTTTAACTTAAAATCAACTTACTCTTGGAAATGCAATCCACCATATTCCCTTGACCAGCCACTAATCGCGTTAGCACTTGATCGCAATAAGTTCATGAACCATTTCTCTTCTTGTCCGTCTTGGTTTTGTACTGACGCAGCTTTCAAGACACAAAGGAAGGCTTCTAACTTTACGGACCTCTTCCTTCTAATACCCCACAAACATAGCTCTTTTCCAAGAGTTTCCGATACTTCTCGAGTTTTCAGCAAATATTTCCCACCGAAACTCTCCATTTGCTTATGCAGATACACCTCAACTTTTATATCATCCAAGATTTCCTTTGGAGTTTCCTTAAAAGTTATACCAAGAAACTGTTCTCGAACATTTTGCAGTTTGCCTGTAACAACGTTCGCTTTCCTTTCCGACATCTGCTCAGTCATTCCCATTCTGAAAGAATTCATAATCATTATGATTTAGAGCAGGGCTGTCCAACTGGCGGCCCGCGGGCCAGATCCGGCCCCGAGATGCTTTTATCCGGCCCCGAGATGCTTTTATCCGGCCCCCGACCACTTCCACAAAAGTCACATGTATTAGGTCTATATATACTTATATATACTATATAAAATCGAAAGCTTACATGTTATTCTATCAAAAGTATATAATGCCCCCCCCCCGGTTAACGGACTTAGTACGGCCCCCGGGTGGATGCTTGTGTAGTATCGTGGCCCTTAGTGGGTCAGAAGTTGGACAGCCCTGACTTAGAGCAACAACAAAATTAGATTCTTCTAGTCTACATGTTAAAATTAACTGCCAAGTCCATTTGAATAACCACGAATTCAAGGGTTGTTGGCATAATGACGTCAAGGGTGAACCATGGCGTGGCTTAAAGCGCTTGTTACCATGGGTACTGTTTATTTCTATGTTTAAAACTGTAAAGGAAGCTCTCGGTGTCATGGATACTGAGCCGCGATCGTTTTGACCAAAGTGTAAGCCGACTTAAAAGTCTACCCAAGTCTTTGCGCTTATAAGCGTTCGAGATAGATAGACTTTGCTAAACTTTGGGCTTATAAACGTTTTCTTTAGCTATATAGTCGATCGACTTTAACTTAATTTGGAAGTCGACTTTTAGTTTTGGTCCTAAGTCAGGCAAGTCTATAACGATCGTACTCGTGCCTAGACTTAACCCCGTCTCTTGTTTATTTATCTCCTTTGCCGATATATAGAACAATTCATATATTGCTTTTGTTTATTTTCTACAAGCACCGCTCCATGTGGAGCAATTGTAAACTTTTGCTTATATAAGCGTTCGTTTTGACTCAAACTTTCCAAGTCGACTTCGGTAATCTTTCAAACTTTAGGCTAAAACGAATGCTCATAAGCAAAAGTTCAGGAAGTCTGGTAAGTCTAAGTTTAAGTCAATGGTGCAAAACGAACGCGGCTCTTGTTTACATAGAAAGATAGATGCGATAGAAAGCAGCAAACTTCATAAAAGCGGGTTCAGACATAATAGGAGGGTCGCCCAGCGATCCGCAGCAAACCATAACAGCCTTATTTCGCCCCGGGTGAGGCATTTTAGGTTGCGTTACGTTAGGATAGGTTAAGTTAGATTAGGCTGGTTAGGTTAGGTTGCCCCGGTTCACCAACTTTGGAGATTTGTTCCGCTAATAGATGGCACTAGTGTTTTTCCGTGTATTGGTATTGTAGAGTTATGCGAATTTTTTTAACTCTTCCAGGCGATTGCGCAAATTTTTTTAAAAATCAACTGTAGTGAAGAAAAAAAGGAAATCGGACATACGGTTTTTGCGCAATCGCCTGCAAGAGTTTTAAAAAATTGGCATATCTCTACAATGCCAATACACGGAAAACAGTAGTGCCATCTATTAGCGGAAAAAACCCCTCCAAAGTTGGTGAACCGGGGCCTTAAGACGCTTATGCGTTTCCTGCTTTTAGACACCTCCTACAAGATGGCTGAACCCGCTTGTGCGGTTTGCTGGTTTTAAGACATCTCCTACAACGCCTCAACCCGCCTTTATGAGGTTTGTTGCTTTTTAGAAACGGGTCATGCTAGAACGGGCTTGATCGTTGATCCTATTTTTGAAATTCCATTCTTTGATAGTTAATTCCTACTTAATGCACGACGGGAAGAGCCCCAACTAGATTTGATGCTCTATTTTTCTAAGAAAGCTGTTTGTTTGGTAGTCATTATGCTGCTCTTTTAAGATCCGAAAAACATTTTCGAAACCTACATCACGGATTGTTTAAAAATTTCCATATCTCTCAAAGGGAAATGAGATTGAAGTGAAGGCACTAGGATTTTCGTGTACAGCTCCAGCCATCCTTTAGGACTCAATAAACAATTTCCGTAAACCTCCATGATCACTACGTGAAAATACAAGCAAGTTTCTTTGCACTTTCCTGTTCTGTCGGTCAATCGACGATACGTGTCCTGAAGTTTTCTGCCCTTTTGTCTTTAATCACTCTATCACCAATAATTGAAACACTGTGACAAACAGATAAATACTAAACACGTTTTAAATTTTGCTTATCAATTTTATAACTTTTACATATCAATTCGCTTCATTAAAAAACCTTCGCAACGTTTGCGACACTTTCCTAAGTTTAGACTGTACGTCCAAGGATACACGCTGGGACTGAAAACTGTCTAGTTTACGGGAATATGAACATAACATATCAACCACCCGTTCCAGCTCATTTTCACTACGGTCTTCCATCGCCGCATCAGATTCGTTAACCCGTCCACATGTTTTGTCGATGTTAGCACAAAGAAGCTCAGCACGCATGCTCTCTTTTTGGAGGTCTAGGAGCTGTTGTTTGCTCAACAACGACTTAGGGGCATTGGTTGCATTTCGGACGTGGGAAAACTCTCCCCTTTTATCTTCGCAAGCCTGTAACGAGCGCCAATAGACGGAAAACGTCTCCGCCAACGCAAACAAGCAGTTTCTAATAACAGGATCGGTCTCAAGTTCACTCAAGTGAGGAATTAGCGCCAAATACTCCAACTCCATATCTTCGGCATTGGCATTGGTGTGCACCATACAACTCAGCAAACTCCAAAGAAATATCTGCCTCATACCTTGCCCATTTTTAATCAAATTCTGGAGAACACTTAACCCCTATGCAAAAAAAAAAAAATGGCCAAACATCAAGCCAAGATTAGTTTTAAAAAATTTATTACAATATTACTTCTTCTCTTGAACAAAAGAGTTCTCGAAAGTCCGAAATGTCATCAAGCCCATGAAACAAAGCAGTCAGGAATAGCGAACAGCTGTCGTTGTCGTTAGGAGTCAAACTTCGCAAATTCAAGTCTGCGGAGCCGAAATTTTCCAAAAACATTACTACTTCTGGTGCTACCTGCTTTCCAGTCATCATTCTAACTAGCCACCACGTTCCCATGACCTATAGAAATAAGAAACAGTGCAATTTAACAATAAACTCATTAAGAGAATACATAATTAATAAACAGGACAATAAATAAACCGTTACATTTTAAAATTAAATAAGCTAATTAGTAAGATCAATGAGAACATAAATAAAGTGATGAATAAAAGACATAAACTAATTCGAAGGAATTTTTAAGTTAAAAAAAGAACTTGCTTGTTAAATAGATGGTCAATAAACTAATTAATAATAATGTAAATAAAAAAATTAAATGTAAAAGGAAGCATTACAGCATCTGGCGAATCTTCACTACATTTCTGAACTGCCTTTTCCCGAAGTTGCTCACACACTTCAGGCGGAAATCTCCCCAGTGGCTGTAAAACCCATAACACGGGCATTCGCAATGGACAAAAGGAATTCAACACTGCTTTCCAACTCGCTTTTCCCAAGAACGTGCATAACCGTCCGAACAACCAAACCAATTTCTGGCAGAGGCTGCTGCTAGTTAAGGGCGAAGGAAGTAATTCCGCTACGGCTAAGATTAGCTGCAAGCAAAACTGACTGCTTCCATACCTACAAAAGATTCTTCAGTATCGAAATTCGGATCATAAACAAATTTAAATGCTCAAAACTTCTTTATACCTCGCCATAAAGCAAAGAATATCAGATGCGAGCACGACAGTAAAGAAATTTCTCGATTGTAACTGCTTTAGTAGCAGAATAACCACTTTGGGAACGTCAAAAGGTGCCAATGATGCAGCGTAGCCGCAAATTTTGTTCGTCAGAACTTGCGAACAAGGTTCAAACATGCTAGGCCGTCCGCCCCAGACAATTCCCTTCATTAAGTACGGTGTTGAGCATTCGATGTAACCTAAGCAAACAAGGTTAGAAAAGTTAATACGTTCTCAAGAGATTGAAACAAACAACGAAGTAATAAAAGTCCTAATTGAGGTCGAATTACATTGGTCGTAGTAAAACAATGCTCGTTCAAGCCATTCTGCTTCTTTATGTGGCGTTTGAATACCCAAAAGAAATGCCCATAAGATGCAAGCGCTAAAAGCATCTGATAATTCCACTCGTAATACTGTCTAAATATAGAAAAGAACGTGAAATTAGTGGTTTTCATGCTAAGATCCGATCAAGAAGTTTACTTTGCAGAAAGATTTATGTTGCACAAGCCTTTCGCATAAACGCTCAATGAGATTGCAACACTGGTTCAAATCACTGCTCTCAGTTTCGTTGTGAAGTGTGGATTTCACAGATGGCGAAAACCTAATTTAAATCTTTTTATTACTTTTTGGCTAAAAAATTTAGAAAAGGAAGTACTTTTGGACTTCAACTGCAAGTTGCATTATGGAATTTGACGTTTTGCTGTTGAACTGGTTAGCAAATAAGCCACATATGGCGTCCAGGCTTCTAATGCAAAAGCCAGCCAATTTGTACATGATTTTACACACAGAAGATTCCACTTCGCGTGTCTTATTGAGAAAATATTGAGCTTGAATCGTTAAAAGAAGGACGTAAGGAGAAACGTCGATGCCAGACAAAGTTGTGAAATGGTTTTCGAGTAGATTCACCAAGTTTCCGTAAGTTTTGGTGAAGGTTTTGGCACTGAGCATAGCAGCGTTAGCTCCTACGCTATGTAAACCATTGCAGACTATGACGAAATACAAAAATGTGTCAACTTATTTTGAGATACCGTTTCATATTACCTAATTCAAGGGTTCGCTTGCTATTCAGGTTGGTCTTGTTTATCACAGCTAAGATACTGCAAATAATATCGAAGGAAAGATGATACAATTCAGCCATTACGTCCTGGAACTCTGCTTTATATTTACGGTACGTGTTTTGCCTGCAATAAAGATGAAATAATAACACAAGGGATGGGATAGTTCCGTGAATGATGAAAATCTATTAAACTTTTAAGAATTTCTACCACTCTTGAAAATGTGAATATGTTGCTAAAACGCAAGGGAAAATTACAGCGGCTAAAGGCTCATTAACCATAGGCATTGCTCGAGCTTGGTTCAAATGTTTAAGGCAAATATTGACGCTATTTAGGCAAACGGAGTTAAGCTAAGAAAAACGAAAGTGTTAGAGAATATTTGAGCTGAGCGTTTCGTATATTTTACTTGCAATGTGTTTTTGGCAAACGAAAGAAAGTCCATAGGATTTGACTCTTGGTGTTCGGAAATAGTAGCAGGATACATCTACAAAGGAAAGAAATGTCTTAGTTATACAGTATTCTTGTTTAAAGAATATGATTTATAATTACATACCTCAGATGCGAATTTATTCATCAAAGGAATTAGAGTGTGTAACGTTGAATTAATACATGCGTCATTTTCAAGGACTGGAATTAAGTTTCCCAGGGCAACACTGATCACTTCAGCGATCTCCTTATGGGTTTCATAATAACTGGCTTCTGCTTTGTCCGGAAAATGTGCAAATAGTTCGGAAACATACTCGTATTGCGGAAAATAAGATGAACAAAGTTAAGGATTTTTCTTTGTATCACTTTTATATGTGAATATTAAATAGAAATATTCTATAGATCCAGTCGCAGTCTTGTATAAAATTTAGACATATATGGAGTAAATCTAAAGGATATTTGAAGAAATTCGAATGGTGTTTCGAACAAACATTCCTCCACTCGCACAAAGCTTTGCACATGTTGGAAAAATTCACAAGATTTTCTACAAGACGGTTCGAAATGATACACTGTTTGACTAATTCTCTCCATTCTGATCAAAAGAAAATCTAATCCTGATTATTCATACCAGGCGTTCAGGAATTTGTTTATTTTTGTTATGCTGTGTATTTCGAATTTTGAAACGAAATTAAACCTGTGGATTTTAACATCAGGGAATGTTCCACCGCTCCACTGCTTAGAGTTGTCTTAGAACTGAAGTAGCGCCATCGTACTCAAATATTTACAACAAACTTTAATCTTAAATACAGTACAAGCGAAGTTTAAATAATGTTTAATTAACATGAACTTTTGTATATTTCCTAATCTTGTATTTCAGGTATATTCTTTTCATTCTCGTCACCATTATTGTTTTTACTTAAAGTAATATCTAATGCAATTAAAAATGAAACCTGGTTTTAGTTTTAACATTTCGGAATATTGGACCGACTGAAATAAAAAGTTGGTAATTTGATAGCAATTTCTAGTTTACAAACCACAGCAAGTTGAAATAAATGGTAAAAATGAATATAATTATGTTAGACGGTATGATTAAAATGCAATTTCAAAAGCGAAAAAGGATACTTGATAAAGAAAAAGGACTTGAAAAAAAGGATACGTTCGACAATTCGTTCGATAGCCGCAGCTAATCATCGTTCAAGTCGAACGTAAACACGCGGAAATTAAAATTGTTCTAATTGGTACAAACATCATCAAGACAGACTCGGTAAATCAAATAAAAAGGAACCACAGTTGCCACCGAGTGACCATATAATTCGAATAATTAAGCAAGGAAATAAAAAAAATAACTGAGGAAGCAATATAACAAAAAATAAATAAAAAATGAAAGCAACGACTTTAATAGTCTTATCTCGGACAATTTATTCACTTAGGGAAGCACAAAAATAAGTTAAGTATTTAACATAACAGAGGGGATTTTTCACTTCATCTGTTAGCTTTTGGACGTTTTTTAGGCCTGACCTTGTTTATAGTGACATGCTCAAGTGACAAGCCCTATTCTACCAACGAGTGGGATGATGGATGACCTGAGATCATTTGTCGTTTCGTGTGGCGAAAGTACTTAGACCTAAACACATAGTGATCTTCCAAATATTGTGAGGCTTTAAAACTTTGTCCTTGGGCTCGTTTGGAAGGGAA
>RJJA01000793.1:0-13317 GCA_003724045.1 Lepidurus arcticus | reverse complement strand
TCGTGCAGAATAGCTGACGAGTTCTGTTAATGAAGTGAACATAGAAAGTTTCCTACCTGTAAAAAACCCGGCGTGGAAGGTACACCATCCAATGACGAGAAAACACGGAGAAAATAAAAAAGGTGAAAAAGTGAAAGGAAAGAAGAAGCTGCCGTTCAAAGCAAGAGAACAAAAAAATAAAGCAATTGCAAGAGAACAAAAAATATTGCGACTCTTAACAAATATCCTATACTATAATCAAGGTCCCGTAGTAGATCCCTGGTTGTTAAAATCAGCGGGTTTATGAAATTAAGTTTTAAAGGACTGATTCAAACCGTGTTGAGAACCCTCCCTAAGCGTAGGAGTAGTCTTCAGCAGTGTTGGCTGTGTTTTAGACGTGTGGTTATATAAAAATGGCGGAAATAACGGAAAAAAAAATCACAAGAAAATGAGCGTTGATTGAAATGTAACAGAGCAGTTGTGGCTCACATTGAAACGACAAGTTGAATTTAAAAGATTTGCAGCAAAGGAAAGCGGCCGTTAATTGAGGAATTCCTTGAAATTGTTGAAAAATCGTTGCAAAATAAAGAATATGGTCATTTGGTATAGACAAGAAAATTTAATTTCGTTCTTAATATCACTATTTTTTATTTTTCTTATTTACATCATAAAACAACCTACGCACATGTACTGTAACATGTACACATTTCCGATTTTCGGTTATTAGAATCTCCGCTTAATCGAAGTAATATTCACTTGACAAACGTGATCACAAGAAGCGACATCTACTCTGAGGAAAATGGTATCAAAAACACCGGCACTAAAATGGATAAACTATATTTTACTCTTATTTTTAAGCTAACGAATGTTGTTAACAAAGGAGACTTGGCTTCATTAAACCACGCAGGTCCAGAAAACGTCCAGAAAAATGGCACCCTATTTAGAAAAATTATGAGTTGTGCTCTTACCATTAAAAAATATAAATTAAAAAACTCACGTTGATAAAATGAAATTTTTGGTCACTTGATCAATCGGTACAAGCATCCAGAATTCCGAAATGGGAAGGAGACTAGTATTACATTTCCTGAATTTAAATTAGTATTTTTTTACTCGATATTGCGCTTATTTTTAACTGACGTGTGTCGTTTAATGAAGCCGGCCACCTTGATTATACGCCATGTCAAATCATCGCGAGAAGACAAGAGTGCATCTTGGTCAAGCTCAGTACAGCTCGGCAAATCGGTAAAGCTCCATCCCACCCAAAAAAAAGAACAGAAAACAGACATTAGTGTTGAGGGCAAAAAGGTTTGAGAGTCGTGTTGGACATCCGACACTTACGTTTTTTCGTGGTCTGTTTAAAACCGAAAAGCGGGACTCTTGGCAATCGATATGTGCATGATCAGAGACCGTCCAAGAATCCGTAATCAATTATTGTCCGGGGATAAAAATAATGAAACGGGAGGAACATGGTACCGGCATCCCTGATGTGCGTAAATAAAATTATTAAATTGCTTTAAATGTTATGAAACATTTTTAACTTACGATAGCGTTGACTAAGCAAACCTGACTTGATCAATCGGGATCATGAGATGCAAGAAAATGAACCCCTGGATAAATGAAACCCTGAACATAAAATCTTTTATTTAATTTGGCTTTCGTTTACTTACGCGTGTTCTTTGATAAAGCAGGATTGGTACACCACAGTACGCGAAAACCAAAATGGAGACGCAAAGGATCAACGAAGAATTATTCTTAAAAAAACAAACGAAAGAAAAGCGAGTAATAGCCCATCGAGCTTGCACACGAGGAAAAATACGAAATATTTTGTTTTAGAAAACTACACACCTGGGAAAAGACAATCGCTGTTGTGTTTTATGCGAAAACAAAAATCTCGCGTTGAAACCTTCCAAGATTTGACAAGGAAGTCTACCAGCCCTGTGAAAACAAACATGCCGAATAATATTATCATTACAACATTCGTGTATCATACCTGTGCCCCTCTTCGCTACTGGTCTTCTGCTGCCACTGCACTTTTACGGCCGAACTCTTCGCTTTGTCTTTCCAGACATTCTGCTAGGGATAACTCTGCCCCCACCGGGCAATAGCGTGCACCGTGAAACCGTGAATGTCCTCCGGTACTAACGGGCTGCCCACATTTGCTACAATTTGCTACAATTTGTCCGTGGAATGTTGCCAGCAGAAGCATCGTCCGGTGTTGTGTGTTGCTTGTACACGAGCTCAGAGTCAACTGCTGTATTTCAGTATCCCCCCGATTTGCCCCGCTACGATACTACATCTCCATTTTTTTCACAATATGAAAAAAACAAAAACAGAATCACTTCAAATACAAAAATCAAAAACAAACCGGATAACAAAATCAAACCACCGCTGCTCTCCGCTCTTTCTTCTCACTCATCATCCTCCTGTAAATAGAACAAAGGAGAATAGGCTATTTGAATATAATAAATTTATCATCGCGATGCTGCGTCTCTTTTTTTTTCTTGGATTCTAGCGCTGCGTCTTAGTTTTGTTGGTCTCTCTTCCCTGACATCATTCTCTGCTTGACTTTCTTGTACAATTTATTTCACCATTTCCGGTATTGCTTTGAAGAACGAAGCGTTTCTGGTGACTGTCCGGCTGTCCAGTCCTCTCGCCGTTACCATGGAATTTTTTATTTCCACTATCGTTAGAGGTTCCAGTTCATACCTGCTCTCTGCTTTTCGCAACATTTTCTTATCCTTCATTACGATCACCGTGTCCCCTGGCTTAAATGTGTGTTCTCGAACACGGCGTTTTTTGTCTGCGTAATGTTTTGTCAGCTGCGAATATCTGTCGTTGTGGTGTTTTAGGTCCGGTAATAGATTTCGATAACTCTTTCTGAAGAGCAGATCCGCTGGCGCCACTCTTACTACTGGATGAGGAGTCGTTCTATAGTTGCGGAGAAATTTTTGCAATTCCGACCTCAAGTTCTTGCGTTCTATAGTGCTCGTGCTGACCACCTTTCCCAAAGTTCGCATAAAACGCTCTACTAGTCCGTTGGCTTCAGGCCACATGGGGGTTATCTTTTGATGACGAATTCCTAGCTGCTTACAGAATTCTGCAAATTCTTGACCTTTGAAAGGGGGTCCGTTGTCCGTTTTTATCTTCTCGGGGATCCCAAACGTTGATAATATTCGTTATAATTTTGGTAGTACTTGAGTATGGGATGTGGTACGGACCAATTCCACTTCGGGAAACCGCGAAAAACTATCTATTACGAACAATAGTTCTTCTCCTGATGGTAAACTGAGGAAATCAAGATTAAGTTCTTTGCCATGGCCTGTTAGGTTGTTTGGACATCTGTAAAGGTCCCCGTGAAGGGGTTTTGGTGGCCGCTAAGCAAGGGATGCATTGTTTTACCATTTCTTCGGTTTGCTGGTCCATTTTCGGAAACCACACCTTTGTTCGTAGTAGCTGCTTTGTTTTGCATATACCTAAATGTCCCTCGTGCGCTTACTGAAGTGCACTTTGTTGTAAGTTTCGCGGGATGCAAATTCTTGACCCCGCAACACGATGTTGTCTTTCGTGATGGTAAGTTCGTCGAATACTTGTTTGTATGGTTTTGCCATGTTATCTCGAAGCTCATATCTTTTTCCTTTCCTCAGTGCTTGAATTACGGCCATCAATATGTGGTCTTTTTATGTTTCTTCTGAGAGGTGTTCCCTAGATAGTGGGGCGGGTATCGTGTGGGTGGTTACAAAGTTGACATATTCCTCCCCGATTATACCCTGTTTGGTTTGGGACGTTTTGGCGGGGTTTCTTGATAGAAAACCGGCTGCGTTTTGGCTGCCCGGTTGGTACTTTAGTGTAAAGTCAAAAGGCTGTTTTCTTAACATCCACCGTTCTAGTCTGGCCGATAACTTGGCTGTTGGTTTGTTAAATATGCTTAAGAGCGGATTATGATCCGCTGGTACTACAAAATGTGTGCCCAGTACATAGATTTTAAAATGTTCACATGCCCATACTATTGCCAGAGCCTCTCTTTCCAGTTGGGAGTATCTGCTCCGTGTCGTTTAGGGCCTTACTAGCAAAGGCTATCACCGTTATCTGTCCTTGGGCATTCGTTTGCGTTAATATGGCTCAATGGGGCTTGCGTCCAATGGGGCTTGCATCCACCAATAGATTGGTTTTCCATTGGGGGTTGAAAAATGCTAGTTGCTTTGCATTAGATAATGCCCTCTTTAGGTCTTTGAAAGCTTGTTCGCAATCCTCTGTCCAGCTGAAGACTGGCGTTTTTTTCTCCGCAGTGAGATTGCGTAAAGGTTCCGATATGTCAGCATGCGCGGGGATAAACCGGGTGCACCAGGTTGTCATCCCCAGGAAGCTTCTTACTTCCGCGTTTGAAGTTGGACGTGCGAATTCTTTGATTGCTTGAATCTTGCAAGGGTCCGGCTCGACACCTGCTTCTCCAATTATCAGCCCGTAGAATTTTACTTTCTTTTCCGCTATCCTTTTCTGTCCTTCATTTATTGTTAGATTCTTTTCTTTTAGCCGTTTTAATACCTATTGATAGCGCAAGTCGTGCTCTTTCCGATCTCTTGCATGTACTAATATATCATCCGCCTTGTTCATTAACCCGGGTATTCCTTGCAGTAGTTCTCGAATAATGTTATGAAAAATTTCCACCGCCGGTGTTACCCCAAAAAACAGGCGTTTGTATCGCCTTAACCCCACATGCGTTGTAAAAGTAGTTATGTATCTGGATTCTTCGTCTAGTTCTACTTGATGATATGCTTGATTCAGATCCAGTACACTGAAATCTCTGGAACCGTTGACATCCGCCAGAATATCTTCTACGGTGGGGATTACATGCCTCTCTTTTAATGGCCTGGTTGGGTAACCGCATGTCCACACACAATCGGATTTCATTCGTACCTTTTTTGGAACAATCACAATTGGAGAAACCCACGGTGTAGGCCCTTCTATTTTCTCAATATCTAATTTTTCTAAACGTTCTAACTCTTTTTCTACTAACGCTCTTTGATGGAAAGGTACTCGTCTATGAGGCAATGCTACCGCTTTTATTGCTGGGTCAATATGCAACTTCACTTTTAGCCCTGTGTATTTCCCTATTGGGGTTTCTTGTTCTCCTACTGTTCTAATCACTTCGTGTTCGACCTGGTCTGAAAACTGCACCAATTCTAAAGCTACTGCTGTTCGATAATTTAGCAAACAATTTCCTTTCCCCTCAATCACATATATCGTTTCTAACGCTGTTCTTTTGTTTTTGTTTACTGCTATTGGTGTCATGAATTTTCCTCTTAACCTTAATGGTTCCTCTATTTTGTAGGGAAAAAATTTCTTTGCAGTCTTCTTCAACTTTGGGCTGCCTATTTTTTCATGTGCTTGTGCATCGATTATAGTTACAGATGCTCCTGTGTCTATTAAGAACTTAGTATTCCTATCTCGAATACTTGCATATACTATTGGTTGCTTGGCTCTCCTATTAAAGTTTGTACTTACAAACTCTGTGATGCTAGAGCTATCTTCCGTTTCTTGCAGAGGTATGTTTTGTATGTTTTGGACAACAGAGGTATGTATGTTTTGGACAACCTGCTTCTTGCTTAGACATACTCGCTGAAAATTGCCCGTTTTGCCACATTTCCGGCACTTCACTTCCCTTGCTGGACAATCTTGAAGTTCGGCATGCCATGCTTTCCCGCAAAGCTTGCATGACTTCTTATTCTGTTTCTGCGTCGAGTCTTTGCTGTCTTGAGTCGGTTAACTTGGGCTTCTTCTTCTTCCGGCACTCCTCCCATTTCCTTCAGGTGCTTGGGTACCAATTCATGTGTTCCCTTTTCCCAATAATGTTTGCAGCGACCAGTCTGGGTTTGTTAACGCTTCCATTTTTAGCTTCTGGGATGTGCATGACAGTATGATTTCGGATTCTTTGGGATTGATTCTTCCTTGTTCAAGAAATGGCATCCCTTTGCTAGCTGGTTCAATATGGTGTGCAGTTCATCCAACGTTTCATGTGTTTGCTGTCTGACGTTTCTAAACAAATATCCGTTGTACGGCACATTCTCCATCGGGTTGAAATGGTACGTTAACACACGTTTTGCAGCTGTGTACACGTCTTCTCCTTCCGCCGGTTTCACATCCAGCTTGTCATACACGCCGTGGAATTTTTCACCCGCAAAGTGTAATAGAGTTGCCAGTTTTCTCGCTTTGCTTGTAATATCACATACCACCAAGAATTTTTCAAATCTTTTTAACCACTCTCCACCTTGGGCCTAGAGTTGTTCTTTCCCCTTCATATTTAAATGTTTCCATCGGTGGAAAATCCATTTTGTTGTTGAACTGGGACTTGTTTAACTGTTGTTGCACCATCCTCGTCGCCAAATGTTGTGTTGCTTGTACACGAGCTCAGAGTCAACTGCTGTATTTTAGTATCCCCACCCCCGATTCTTTTCTGTGTCCCACCTGGTCGTTCTTTTTTTGAATTATTGAAAGAAAAATGTAGGGCTCGTTTACTAATTGAGGGCAACACCCATGTCGCACCTTTGTGCACAAAATACCTTTTTCCTTCTTGAAAAATCGAAAGAACGGATTCACTTCCAGACACCTGGGGTCAATCTACATAGTAAAAGCTAGGGGAAACACGCTCAGAAGGCTTTATTACCTGCAGCTGGCATAATGAAACAGCAAATGAGAAAAAGATTCCAAAGGATTAAAAAATGTGAAAAAGATTCAACCGACATAATAAAACAGCCAAGATGAAAAAGAGTGTGAATCAGTTCATTCCCAGAACGCCTCGAAAACGGGAGCCTGCTGCTCCAGAAAAAGTAGAAGGCGTTTTTTCTACAAAGTTTTTCTTTAATTCAAACGAACGGGCATGCATTCTCCCACAGTCCAACATGTTTGCATAAATGGCATGAAAAGGGGGTGCTCATTGCACGTTTTCCAAACTCTGGAGCGGATTGCCGCGATTGGCCCAAAAATCCGCTCTCCCGCGCTTCGTTTCGTCGCTTTCGTTGCATTCCCGGAGCGGACGTCCCGCATCGGAAAGCCGGGTAAATGCGTAAGAAGCCCGCATGGGAGCGCTAGCTCGGCAAGGTTGGTTGATGGCCTTTCTTTAGAATGCTAAAACAAGTCTGTGGTTAATTTACAAGCTCAATCACAAAAAAACGATGTTTTCTTCGCGTGATCGCCGTCCTGCCGGGCCGAGACCCGCGCCAGAGAGCGTTTGGGCAAGTTTGGGGTCGGCTTCGAAGTCGAGGGCACATCCCCTGGCGGACCAAAAGCGGCGGTTCCGACTTTGCTGGTTACGCTTCCTACATGGCGTTCAGCGGAGCCCGCAAGCCACGGCGCGACTTTTTCTTCGCGCCGTGGCTTGCGGGCTCCGCACCGTGACTTTTTCTCCGCTCCGAAACTTGCCCAAAGGCTCTCTGGCGCGGGTCTCGGACCAAAGAAAAAATTAACCTACTTTAGGGACCAATTTTCCAGTGTGTACTTGCAATTATGCTTCACAGATTTTATTTTTAACGGGTATCGAAATGTACAACATATATTGTTGTTATGTAAGCGATATTCTAATTTTATAATGTGTAGCTTTGAAACTTTATATTTTGTAGTCGTGGTTTGTAGCATTGTAGCCTATTTATAGCCCTTGTAACTCTGCAATTTGTCAGGGCTACACAATTTTTTGTACCATTCGTACACCCGGAAACTGAGTTTCGAACCCCTTGGGTATAACCACCCGAAGAGGGAGAACGGTACGACGGCCGTCACGGTTTTTGTAGTTGGACATCCTGAGGCGTTTTGTTATGTTTTGTAGCCACGAATACTGACATTTTTGGAGTTAGTAACTTGTTTATCTGGGAGCGGAACGTACGTGTACTACGAACGCGAGTTGTGTTAAGGGGAACTTTTGGTGGAGGGTTTGGTGGAAAATAAAAGTGAATTCTCCAAGATAAAATCAAAGAACCTAGTGCCTAATCGGATCACGTCTGGTTAAATACCTAAAAGAAAATCTTCCTCTTGTTGCGCATTCATTGACTTTTATATGGACTGATTCCAAAATCGTTCTTCACTGGCTTAACGGAACTAAACCCCCAAGAAGAGCAATGGAAACGCGACTGGCAGAAATTGCGTTCAATGTAAAGCCTTATTCTGTTTCGTGACAAGTAGAGATCTCCTTTTGAAAAAATGTTACGTTACTTCGGGAACGCTTGATAGCACCAACTCTCCCGCTCCGGTATACCCCACAGACTGGTTCTCCAACGCTTTGCGTCGGCGCGAGTCCTCAGACTGGTGTGTATGGCAACTCCAACTCTCGCACCTGCACACCCTTCAGGCTGGACTTACTACCCCCCACTCTTGCGTCTACACAATTTCCTGTGTGGCTCAATCGGCTAATACACAAGAATGAGTGAAGACTTGGCTGTGACATTTTAAAAACATCGTTTGAAATTATCTCACAAGGACTTCAACAACCTATTGAGAACTTGGCGGGATACAATTGCTCTGCAGCCAACGAAATTTGTATCCCTTTTTAACCACCCTATTGTCCTAAACATAAAACAACCCCGACTCTTTGTACATGTTTATGTTTATGGTAAAAAAAAATTTATTTCCTGTCAGTTTTTACAGGTTGGTGCGCTCTTTCGTATACAATAGGCTCGTCTTTCGCATTGAATACGTCTGACATAAGACGGTGAGTGTCAGGAGTGTTGGGGTCAAGGTTCTTCGCACCCATAAAATATCTCAGTTTACCAGGGAACGTTTGAGCTCCAATAGCTCGAATCTGGGTAACATCACGAGCTGTTTTTATTAGAAACATGTGGGAACAATTAAGAAAGATGGTGCGAAGGTTGCTATACAACGGGTTTTGAGATACCATGATGACAGAGATATTAGCATGGTGGGAGTGTTTGGTTAAAATAATCTCCAAAGCTTTTAATTTATCATATATTGCCTCCATTAAATCATCCAGAATAAGTAAACTGTTGGAGGGTAAAGTTTCTTTAATATTATTTTTCGCCAAACCCGGCTTGAAAAGTAACATTTTCCAACTCCGACTGGAGTTGCGCAAAGAGCGGTTGCCACGCCTCATAGCAATATCGTATGCGTTCAGCACAAGGGTTGAACATGGATGTCATTTGTCGGAGCAGCTTGGCCACCACCTCACTTTTACCCGACTGTGAAGGACCTGCAACGAGGATGCGTACTGGATGTTGAAACAACCCCTCCATACTAACGAATGAGCTCCACCCGTCTAATTCAAATCTTTAAAAGTCTAAAACCCCATGAAAATCATGCTCAATAACCCTCGAGACATCGTTTGACAATTAATTCCGAGTATAGTCCGACCTTGGGCTATTTGATTCGCGAATTGGGTATTGATATTGATTATGTTGACGAAGTGCAGGCGGGTGCCGGTGAAGAATTACCGCTCCATACCCATCAATCCGTACTCGAACTCTCAATCGAGGTGTCAAAAGGCGACAACGACGTTTGAAACGACGTCGTCAAATTTCAAATCCTCTTCCAACAATCGCGCTTTCACCACCCCCACCACCCGTAACGGATACAGTGGATCCTCTCACATCCAACACATCATCCAGTCACAACACATTTTTTTAATTGAATAGTGCACTAGTTGGACATTTGTGAGAATATTGAAAGACATTTGAAAGCTCACTGCGAAAGAGTTTGTCTGTAAAAGTCAAATTTGTAGTTCATAGCGTTATGAGCAAAATCATAAACACTACAGAAATCAATCGCAGCGAGCGCTACCCCCGTTTTTTCCATAGTGTGTATGTTGTGGTGCTCCCAACTTCAGATTTAAACCAAGTTATGGAAAATGCATTTGACCATATGGCTAACGTGATCCACAACCGTCAGAATCAAGCTGGTTCTGGTTGGCGGATGGAGTACATTAGTGAGCTTTGGGTCTCAGTGACCACGTTTATTCCTATGGCAGGTAGTGGTAACGACTCTTACCTGATACGGTTACCTGCCGGCATCGCTAAACGCAAAGCTGTTGTTAATATTGCACGTTGCGGTGATCAATGTTTTGTCTACGCGATCAAAGCGGTGCTAGCTCGCCAACTTGCTGCAACCGATTCAAATTCCCCGTTTTTATACAGAAACACGCAGCTACTAGCTTAGATGCCCTCTTCACTCGTTATCCCGACAGATTACCAACCATTAATCCCCAAGTGCTAACCTATCCCGTCAAAATTCAAGACATAACTGTTTTTGAAGAAGCCCATTCGATCGCTATTAACGTCTTAGCTTTTGACACTTCACATGGCATGGCACTCTTGACATGGTATCAGCTTTCATCAGACAACCTTGTTTCAACCTTACATTGAACGCAACACTACTTTGCGAGCTGCCGCCACCAACGATGCTGATTGTGAATCGTTCAAACTGAGGATTGTCCTTTAATGGCGCCATCACGGGGGTGGGTGGGTGGGGTAGGCAAATGCTGACGCTTTCCTCTACTCCTACAAAATTTTCTTTGCTGGTAGCAAAACATGCTTTCTTACGGTTTTGCTTTTGCGTAGTAGTTGCTGGGGTATATGAGCAGCAGCCCGAAGCAAATTCGAAGCAAATTCGAAGCAGCCCCGAAAGTTTCTTGGAGCAATTAGCACCTCGATTTCCTTGTCGGAGGAATCGTTTGCTGATCCCCGACGTTGACAATGCGAGGTGATAGCTGAGAAAAGCTGAGGTTACAAAAAGAGGAGGGGACTATTTCCACCTTCCGGTCAGTACTTTCCTAAAACCTGAAGGTGGTTTTCCTAAAATTGATCTTGTAACTCCTCTTGTCCTCTTCTTACTAAATCCTCTTGGTAACTCCTCTTGGCCATGTTCTGGGGGAGGGGAATTGAATGGAATTCCCTCTCCCTCGGAAATTGGGGGGGGGGCATTTGTATGGGTTGGAGGGGGAACTCCTCTTGGGCCTGGGGGGGGGGGGAATCGGCACCTCTGGGCTTATCACATGGAGGTCGGAGTCGGAGTTGAAAAATTTCTAAACTATTTCACAGTAAAAACTAAATTAAAGGTAATGCCAGGTGCAAGTGGTTCTTGCAAAGAGTTGTAGGTTCTTTGTTGGCAGAAGGAGAGGCTGTGGTAAATTAAGTTGCACGAGTGGATTAGGGATATAAGTTTAAGTCCTAAGACTTAGAGTGGGAAAGGACAGGTTGGTGAATAAAGTCCGGAATGGACTCTGAAGGTGAGACTTGGCGATGAAAAGTTAGTGTCCTAAAAGTCTCTGAACGAGGGGATCGGCGGAATAAAGTTAGAGTCCGAAATAGGACCTAGAATTTGGGCAGAGTAACTGTTTATTAGCACTACAATGGGGAATTACCCAGGGGGGAGGAGAGGCCCAAGGCTAGTGAAAGCTTTGAGTCCCGCCGAGGAACTGACAATCTAGTCATGCATAATCAACGAAGAAAACAATCTACTTATGTGTGGGTGGAGCACAGATAATGAAGGCATAACGTTATTGGGTGTAAGCGGACTAATCAGATGCACGTATGGATACATGCATGCTGGGCGACATCTAACAGGGAATAATTGGGGAGGGAGATACCTAACGGCGACGGGGGAAAATAGGCGCGAACAAGCGGGAGTATAAAAACACGTTCTTACAATAACAAAAAATCCCGATTTTTTTATGGCGCCATTAAAGGACGCTCCCTCATGAAAAATTCCATCTTTGGTAAAAATTTTATAACTTAAACTCAAACTAACGACTAATCCTTTTGGTTAACATTTCAGGCAAAATTGTAGAAAATGTAGACAACCGATGCAACATCTATGTAATACACAATGAGAAAACTGCCAGCCCGGCTTTCAACCATGCGCGACGAATTTCGAACGAATTAGCACTCATCCAGATGCGAAAAACCGATGTTTTTTTATAACAAACCGATCCTAGTGGGTTTTACAATAGTGGAGTTAGCCAAAATGCATATGTACGATTTCCACTACAACATTATTCGCCCTCACTTTGGTTCGCGCTGCAGCTTGGTTTGTACCGATACCGATAGTTTTTGCTACAGTGTGGAAGGTCCTACCGGGTTTTGGGAAGAGCTGTGTCACCGTTTAACCACCCACTTTGATACCTCCAACCAACATACATCCAACGCTGCCAACGAAAATATGCTGGCAACGATAAACGTCTAGGCATGTTTAAAAACGAGGTTGGACAAACCGTATTGTGGAAATTGTAGTTTTACGACCCAAAATCTATTGTATACGCTTTGACACGGGTGAAGAGCAGCGAACGGCTAAGGACACTAATCGAGAAGCCACCCGTCGGGAATTATCGCTAGACCGTCAAGTGCTTTATGGTGAACGCAGCGAGGTATAAACTACCAGCACCACTCTCCGCTCTTTCAACTATCAAATTTATACATATCAAACTCGTAAATTTTCGCTATCCGCTCTTGATGATAAACGTTTCAGGCTCCCTGATCTTGTCACTATAGTCACGCTTACGGATATTGTAATGAAGATGAATGAAGTTTACATTGTTGCTATAACCCCAAATCTGGTTTAGTTTTCAATCAACCTTTGAAGCTGCAAGATGGTTAAAGATAAAAGATTTGGGAAGAAATGGCGCGCTCGTTGCCAACAAGTTGCCACACAAACCCTTCAAACTCTAACTGCATGGTTGTCGATCGTGACTCGTCTTATTTTAGCATTTAAAGAACGATATTCAGGCGGGTAAGCTTTTAGTCGTGCGTTGGCTTTAGACGTAAACAGACCCGAGAGGATGTGTCGCGAGAGGATGTGTCTTAAACAGGTGAAGAAATACAAACCTTATTTGAAAACTTTATGTCGTTGTCAACCCAAACTCCGTCAAATTATCCTTCAGAACGCTGATCGACCACTTATTAACGTTATTTGCGAAATCATTCTGAATTTATTCAAGGGGGTTATTCCTCTTCAATAAAAAGAGAAACAAAAACTACAACGTTTCAAATCTATTCTTCGAGATTTGGCTCAACCCAAACAGAGTTTGCGTTATCGCCATAAACGGTTGGTGCAGAAAGGGGGAGGATTTATTTTAAACGTGCTTAACCCCGCTTTAGCTTTTTTGCGTCGCCATGGTCAAAGCGGCTCGACCCATACGATTAGTGCCGCTAGACATAGTCAACAAAATTGATCAAGCTGTGCATCATGAATCGCAGTCTGCCATAAAACCACCCCCAGCTTCAAACTAACCGAATTTTATCGTGCTGAAGAGGAAATGCGAAATATTTTCAATGATCCTACATTAAGCATCGAGAACAAGCTGCACATGTTTGAAAAAACGTTTCAACGCTACAAAGCAACTCACCC